>LPNX011201538.1:0-18863 GCA_001517045.1 Pseudotsuga menziesii
TGGAGAAGGCTTGGTTCATAGCTCCTTTTAGGGAAGCAATCTCAGCCTGTGAGCTTCCTGTAATGAGGAGGTCATCAACATATAACACAATTATCATTAGTGAACCATTAATTACCTTCAGATACACATTCAAATCTGATTTGCACCGAACAAAATTCAGAGATAGCAAGAAGCTATCTATCTTGGCATACCAAGCCCTAGGGGCTTGCTTTAGCCCATACAATGACTTTCTCAACCTGCACACAAGAGAATGGTCAGTAGAAAAACCTTGGGGCTGCTGCATATATATCTCCTCAGTGAGATCACCATTCAGAAAGACACATTTTACATCCATGTGATGTACCTCCCATTGCCTTGATGCTGCAATGGCTAGAGCTAGCCTGATTGAATCCATCTTTGCCACTGGGGAAAAAGTCTCATTGTAATCGATGCCATGAACCTGTGAGTATCCTTTATCTACCAATATAGCCTTTTACTTCAGTGGTGAACCATCAGCAGCAAATTTGGTCTTATAGACCCACTTACACTGTACAAGTTTTCTCCCTGGAGGAAGATCCACTAGTTCCCATGTGTTGCTCTTCTGTAGCGAGTTGAACTCCTCATTCATGGCAGATTGCCATCTTGGATCTCCTACTACTTATTCATATGTTTGAGGATCATACTCCACCATCAAATAACATCTTTCAGCAAAATCAGGATCCTTCATGCACAGACCACTCTCAAATTGAGATCTAGTCCTCCTTGGGTCATTGGGATCCCCAGCTAACTGTCCTGCTGCATGTAGTGTCTTGGCTGCCCATTTAGGCCTTGTGGGGCTGTTTGGGTCTGCAATAAACTCTTATCCATTAGACAAATCAGAATCAGCATGTTCAACAAAATTTTTACTTACTTCTTGAGGTTCAGGTGGTGAAGAGGCTTCACCAATTTCCACATCTGCAAGGGGTTCTTCTTCAAACTGAACACACCTTTCAATGAAGGCTTTGTTTGTGCTCAAGTTTATCAACTTGTACCCTTTTGAATCTTTAGACTATCCCACAAAAATACACTCTTGGATTTGGGGCTGCAAAGCATTCCTCTTCTCTGTCGGGATTCTAGCCCATGCCTTTGAGCCAAAAATCCTGAAATGGGTCACATCTGGCTTGTGCCCACTCCATGCTTCGAAAGGAGTCATGCCATCCAACTGTTTGTGAGGCACCCTATTCTGAATATAGGTTGCACAGTTGATAGCTTCAGCCCAATACTTTGGTGGCAAAGTTTTGGCCTCCATCATGCATGTTGCCATCTCCTTCAGTGATCTGTTCTTCCTCTCAGCAACACCATTTTGCTGTGGTGTGTAGGGGATAAAATGCTGCATCTGAATACCTGCATCTGCACAATAGTTAATAAACTCAGTCTTGACATACTCACTACCATTGTCAGACCTGAGTACCTTGAGTTTTCTTCCACACTGGTTTTCAACCAAAGCCTTGAAGACTTTGAATAGGCCAAAAACTTTTGACTTGTGTTTCATGAAGTGAACCCAACAATACCTAGAAAAATCATCAATAAAGGTCAATGCATATTTGGCCTAACTCATGGACATATGAGGGAATGGACTAGCAACATCACTGTGAATCAGCTCGAGGGGTGCAGAGGTTCTCTCATGGCTGGCTTTCTCAAATTTGTGCTTTGGGTGTTTTCCTAGGATACAGCCTTGGCAAACTCCTTTGGAAAATTTTATCTTGGGCAACCCTATGACCATTTCTTTCTCACTAAGATCAGACAAATACTTGTAATTTAAATGGCCAAATATTTCATGCCACAACTTGCCAGCTTCATTAGCATGGATAAGAAGAGCAAAGGGGTTTGAGTAAGGCAGGAAGTGTGAAAACATGTATACCTTTTGGGCATGATTTGCTACTCCTTTTGCAATGATTCTTCCACTTGAGATTTATGTGATCTCAACTTCATCTGGTGAGAATATGAATTTCTTAGGAGACCCAGTGTGGGTCATCTGGTACACTGATAGAAGGTTGGAGGCGATACCAGGGACATACAGCACATTGTTGAAGTTACCATGACCAAGTTCTATCCTTCCTTTGCCTTTACTTTCAGTGAGAGAGTCATCTCCTAGTACAATATATGGTCCTTTCGACATATCCAGTGAGGAGAAGGCCTCCTTAGTCGAAACCATGTGTCTTGAAGCTCTAGAATCTATGATAAAACTGGGTGAGCTTGATGTGCCAGCAACTAGAGCATGAACTCTCTCTCTGTCATCGGAGCTTGATCCTCCTTCTCTCTTCTTTGATCCTTCTGGAAGGGAGATGCCATTCTTCTCCAGGAGATTGGTCAGCATATCAATCTGCTTTTTCATACAAGAGCTTTCAGTGTGATTGCCCTTCGAACAGTATGAGCACTTGTTCATATCACCTTTGTTTTTCTTCTTTTGGGTATTTTTATTGGGACCTTGTTGATCCTTCGAAGACTGCTTCTTGTCTCTTCTTTGCTCAAGTGGATTTTTAGCTTTCTTTTTGCTTTTAGAATCCACCCTCAAATATCCAGCAACTAGAGCTTGGTCTTTGGAAGGTTTGATGGTGCCCATCATCACCAGCTTGTCTTGTTCTTGTGTGAGAGATTCCATGAAATCTGCAAGGCTAGGCATCTTCCAGGTTCGAGCTGTGAGTTTTGTGGCATAGAAGGTCGAAACAAAGAATGAGTAGTCAGGTCCTAGCTTCGAGAGGATGGCCAATACGAGCTGATCATATTTATTTTCGATACCACACTGCTTCAGCTGCAAAACTAGTGCTTTGAACTTGGAGAAATATAGCTGCAGGGATTCAAAGCTGTTGGGTCTTAGAGAAATCAGCTCATTTTCGATCTGATGTCCCCTCATCTCATCTGTCTTTCCAAAAAGCTTAGACAGCTTCTCCCATACTTGATCCGGTGAATTTAATCCATCGAGATGGAAAAGGAGGTCTCGGGAAATACTGAGACATAGGAGGCCATAAGCCTCATCTCTCCGATTGTGCCATTTGATCTTTTCTGCAGCTACATTGGGCTCTGCTTCTATTTCCATAGTCACCCTGTAGAGGCCTTTCGCTCTCAACAAGATCTCCATCTCTGCTTTCCATTCAAAATAGTTGAAGGGAGTCAAGATAGTTTTCTGTGAATCCATAGCTTTAGAAAATCTGTCCCGGCTGTCAGTAGAAGGCTCCCAGTCTTGATGTCGAACCTACAAAACAATTTTTGAAGGAGAGTAATAACCTACAATGGCTCTGATACCATATAGAAATTCTGACCAGCAATAGATTAATTTCACTCACAACAAATTACAATTGATCATGCAAAATTGTCAACAATGGAGACTGAATATGGAGCTGTAACACAAAATTATATTGACTCAGTGTACAATAGCCAAACCTGTAATAACATAGGTTGCTGAATATATAGAATACATCAATAGGTCGAATGCATAAGGAGTCATCCAAAACTAGCATAAATCAAGCTTACCCAAAATAGGCAAATCCCCCATAGGTGTAAAAATCTGATCCCAAATATGTCATGAGGCTCACAAATTGGCAAGGGCGCATGGGCAAGCTAATGAGTGGTGAAATGGAATCTCATACATGCTTTTGCATGGAGGAAAGAGTGGAGGATGAAAGGGGCAAAAAACAAGTTCACCTCACCTAGTCTTGCTTTCCTATGTGCCTTAAAACACTGAAAAAGCAGGCAATAAAGTAGAAAAAGCAGAAGGGCACCTAGGAGGCTAGGAATAAAGTAGATTTGATTCCTAAGGCTTTCCCAAGCGCTACATGAGTCAAAGATGGCAAGTTTGACCTCTATGGATAGGCAATTAGCTACTTGCACATGGTGGGACTCATGAGCTAGGCAAATAAGACAAAAATAAATGAATTAATGTCTAAGTGGGTAATACTATGGGTTTGATTATTCTAACACATTATTCCTCGGCCTCATGTTGTTTCCCACTATTTCTTCTACTAACTCTGGCCATGAGTGTGGAAGGAGATGGATATTTGATGGAACATCTTGTTAGCATAATTTAGAGTTAATTTATAAATTTTTCTTGTCCATATACAGAATTCAATACAAACAAAAACACAGAAAAACATTCTTATATAGGGATTCCTACCCTTTGCTTTCTTTAATGATTGTGAATTGGCATATTGTTATGTGCGATTTTAATCATCAATGATATTCTCTGCCAATGCTATCGATTATTCTACTATTCCTTTTTCTTATTCATGTGCATGTGTTATCTCGAAATCCCCATAAAAAAAAGTATAAATATAAAAAAAATACCAATTTTTAATGTTTTCCATATGTTGCAGCGATCAACTAGCTAGAACTATGGCATAACTATATATTTGCTCTTTATTATATGTATTGGAGGTACCCATGGAAATTTCAGTGACAAAATGTGAGAAAAACATTATGTATACTTGATTGTTGCAGTAGCGGTACTGGGATCATGTGTAACGGTTGCATTAATCAAGTTATTTCCTAGGTCATTTTTGCAATTGTCCCTCATGCTTTAAGATATATTGTTTGCTTTGAGGTTTAATTAAATTTCTGCACTATTGCTCCTTGAAATGTATTCTGGTTTGAATTTAAAAAAATACACTTTTAGAGAATTTATTGAGGATGAGGGTTCAATCAAAATCTTGGAGGATTGGACCTTGTCATATTTGTAGTTTGATGTTCAAGGTGTATCCTTTTCTCAGTGCCCTACCCCCCTCAGTTGTAATCTTAAAAGAAACAGACTAAATAAATGAATTCTTTTATTATTTATTCTAGTTGTGTGTAAACTGAACATGTGAAAATTGTGAGTATAACAAAATGCTAAAACACTATAACTCTTTAAAATAATCCTAAAATGTTTAGAAAATTGTCTGAGTTTTGAATAATCGGCACTTGAATCTGATTTTTGTACAATCCATACTTGAATCCCTTGTTGGAGCTCATTTAATAGATGCATAAGTTCTTGCATGAAAATTCATCTTCCAGATCCTCAATCTCAAAAGAAACTTAAAGAAAAGCACTAAATGAGCTAACTAGCATATGAAATATTTTTAATACAAGGAAAGAAACTGACATAACGTATTGATAGGCGGGTATATTTAATAATAAAATAACTAAACCACCGCCCTGAGGAGCTCCTGCTCCTCCAATGCCAATGCCTATGATTGTGTTAACCATTCTTTTCTTATTGCTATTGATATAGTGGAATTCCTTCCAGTCATTCCCTAGAGAGAGAAGTTTCCAGAGATCTCTTATTCAATTTCCATAGATGCCATCTAAGATTTCAACGCTTGTGAAAATCTATTTCCTAGTGTTTTCGTTGAATACAGTCTTTCCCTTTGATATTATGTAGACTAGTAAGTTCAATTTTGATATGTGAACCAGATATTGTAGCAAATTGTATCCTTGTCAATTGTATTTAGATGGCATAATTGTATGTGACTGGTGCCTCGTTCCAAGCAAAAAAAAAGTAAGAAGTCCAAGAAGGTAGTTGACAGTGAAATTGTGTTCAGGTCGGCATCCACAAGTGCTATGACGCAACCTTCTTTAGCAACCATGAAGACAATTAGGAAGGATGATGCTAACCCTAGAAGTGTTAAAATCCACTCCAAATTTTGATGGAGAAAGAAAAATCAGCCTTTGAATCTCTTACAAGTTTGCAAGGAATCCACTCATCTACAGAAACATGCCTCGTACAGCTACCAAGGGAAGCCCCACCAAAGGTGGATTTCTTCGTGGGTATAAGCTTCTCTTCGTCGTGCTATTCTCGTGACTTAATCCTCAATGCAATCTTGTAAAATGAAATAACATGACTTAATGCTCAATGCAATCTTATAAAATTATTTAAATTTATTTCTTGGAATTCTTAAGTTTAGTCGTCAATTTCTGGTCCACCTATGTAATTTATACATTGATTTTAATGACAGTGGATTTAGTGCTTGGGAAGTTTGCAGTCTATAGTTATTGTTTTAGTGCAGATATCAAGTAGCAAGATGGAAGAAATGTCCTTTGATTCAAATACTCATAAATTGCAAACACCAGTTGCTTCGGGTTCAGGGATGCACCCATGTGCTAACAACCTGCAACATTTCTCTTTAATGTAAAAAAAAATACATAGTCAATGTCCTCCTCAAATCGCCATGAAACTTTTGCGCTTGGATTAAACATGTCCTTAAGGGATTTCACCCAGGTTCCAACAACCTGCAACATTTCTCTTTAATGCAAACAAAAATACATAATCGATGTCCTCCACAAATGGCCATGCAACTTTTGCGCATGGCTTAAACGTGTCCTTAAGGGATTTTTATGTGCCAGGTGATATATGGTAATGATCATGTTTTGCTTCGGATTGAGTGATGCACAAAAGTTCCAACAACTTCTATCATTTCTCCTTAATGCAAACAGAAATACATGATCGAGGTTCTCGACAAACGGCCATGGGAACTCCAACTTTTTCTCATGGCTTAAACGTGTCCTTGAGGGCTTTTTATCTACCATGTGATATAGAGCAAGTGCTAATGATTCATTTATATAACTCTTAGAATGTTTACATGGTCTCGGGCATATAAATAATGTCAATATATGTTATAATTCATTCATTCAAGAAAAACAAAACTGGAAAGCAAATGTGTCTAATTTAATTTCACTTTCTATAGGCCAACAAAAAAAAATTACAGAATCATTTGAAACCTTAACAAATCTATTACAGAATCATTTGAAACCTTAACATTTTATAGGGAAAATAATTTTAAATATTTTAAAGAAGCTATTTAATTTAAAAAAATTTTAAGTTTCAAATGATTTTATATTTTTACACCCCACCATCAATAAGCTTGAAGGCTACTTTCACTTCACATGAATTTTTTTTTGAAGAAATATGTGATTCAGTTCACCGGCGAGGTGCCTTAGTCAATTTATGATACATTAATATTACAATTAGCTTGAGATACCTTCAAATTAAATTCACATGTGCAATGGAAAACGTTAGGCTCGAGCAGTTTCAACGGTCTATAATTCATGATCTTCTGTGTGGTTGATCTTTATCAAATGCCGAAGATTATGTTCTAGGGTGTTGATATTTAAAGTTTCAATATCATATAGCTGCAATATAATAAAATATCACAAAATATGTAAGATGTATTTATATTCTAGTACGGAAAACAAGGAATTAGAAGAGTTTTGCAAGTAACTAGTATAAAGTATTACTTTTCTGTGTTTGGAGTTCAAAACAGAGTTCAAGAGAAAAATAATTATTTTTTATTACAATGAATTGTATAGGTACATATACATCAATGGATCAATTTCCAGATCCTACAATCGAGCTTTCGATCCTACAGTCATGCTACAAATCCTATAATCAAGCTGCAGATCCTAAAAAAGATAGGAAACAACCATATACAGGATAGGAAATAATCATAGAGAGAATAGGAAAGAATGGGTAAGAATAGGAAAGAATCAGTCCATGCAACACTCCCCCTCAAGTTGGTGCATAGATGTCACACATGCCCAACTTGCCCAAAAACTTTGAGAACACTTGACTTGAAACTGCTTTGGTGAGAATATCAGCCAACTGATCCTCTGATCGAATCTTAGGCAAATCCACGATCTCCTGATCCAACTTCTCTTTAATGAAGAATCTATCTACCTCCACATGTTTTGTTCTATCATGTTGAACCAAATTATGAGCAATATCACATGCTTCTTTATTATCACAACACAGTCGAATTGGCTACCTAGGCGGATAGCCCAAATCTTTGAGGAGAAGTCTTATCCACAATGGTTCACATACTCCAAGTGCCATACCTCTAAATTCAGCTTCCGCACTTGATCGTGCAACAACATTCTATTTTTTGCTTCTCCACGTAACAAGGTTACCTCTTACAAAGGTGAAATAACCTGAAGTAGAATGCCTGTCATCAACTTCTCCAGCCCAGTCAACATCAGTATATTCATCCATGCTTTGATAATATTCATTTTTAGTGAATAAAATTCCTTTTCCAGGAGCATATTTCAGGTATCTCAGAATGCACATAACTGCATTCATGTGCTGCTCACCAGGATTATGCATAAAATGGATAACAATACTCAAGCCATAGGAAAGGTCCGACCTTGTGTGTACTAAGTACATCAATCTTCCTAAACGTCTCTGGTATCTCCCCTTATCAATTGGTACCTGATCAGATCCAACACATAACTTCAATCCTTCTTCCATTGGTGTATCAGCTTCTTGTGGTGTGAGAGAATCGGACATGGGTGGAGCCACAAATTCAGTTTCTTGGTGTTCATCACTACTTGGATCCAAAGTCAAACCACCCACATCCAATTCGCCCACTTCTTGATTCAGCACATCAAAGAGTTCCCCTACTTTCGGGATGTGAACAACCACATCTTTAGAGATGTGATCATCATAGTCTAGAGTCTAAATTTCCTTCTGGTACTCCCCATGAAGTTCAGGCTCAAAGGAAAAATACATTGAGTCTTCATGAAAATTTACATCTAATGTAATAAAAATTAATTGGGTTGGAGGATGATCACATTGGTACCCCTTTTGATAAGCAGCATATCTAAGAAAGACACGTCGTAGCGCTCAAGGAGACAACTTGTTGCGTGGATGCTTATGGAGGTGTACAAAAGCTACACAACAAAAGATGTGAGGAGATAAATTTGGGATGGTTCGAGCAAGAATCACTTCAGCGAGAGCCTGAGATGGTGTCTGGAAATTAATAGTGCTGGAGGGTACCTGATTGATCAAATATGCTACAGAGGTAAGTGCTTCTCCCCAATAGGATAATGGCATACAGGATTCTATCAATGAAGCACGAACAACCTCCAACAAGTGGTGGTTTTTTCTCTCAGCCACCCCATTCTACTGAGGTGTATTAGGACAAGTAGTTTGATGAATAGTTCCTTGTGCTTTCAGATACTGCTGAAGTTCAGAACTCAAATATTCTCCTCCATTGTCACTACGGAGAACTTGAACATGTGCATTGTACTGAGTACGAACCATTTTATAAAAATTTTGAAATAACAAATTCACTTCACTTTTAGACTTCATCAAGCACACCCAAGTCATCCTGGTATAGTGGTCAATAAAAGTAACAAACCAATGTGATACACCAAAGGTAGTAACTTTGGACGGACCCCAAACATCAGAATGTATGACCATAAAAGGAACTGGACTTTTATTCAAGCTTAATGGAAAAAAAGAAATATGGCTTTTTGCAAGTTCACAAACATCACAACGAAACTAGAAACATCAAATTTTACAAATAAACTTCGAATTAATTTCTTCAGGTAACCAAAGGAGGCATGCCCCAAACGTTGATGCCATAACCAGATTTCAGATTTCTTCTTCACCCCCTCAAATCCATCCATCGTTAAATCTTGACGTAACTTGTTCGAACTCTTTGACACTAAGTCCAAGTAATACAGCTTTCCTCGCCTAACACCACAACCAATCGTTTGCCTCATTCGGATGTCCTTAAACACACAAAAATCAGGACAAAAAATTACAATACAAAGTAAGGTAGTGGTGACTTGGGAAACTGACAACAGATTATAATACAAAGATGGAACAACTAGAACAGAATATAGATTTAAAGTATCAGTGAGCGGTAAAGACCCTTCTCCAATAATTGGGGTCGAAGAGCCATTTGCAATGGAAACAAATTTTTGTGCGGATGGTTTAAGAGGTGAGACCTATCTAGAATAAAATGTCATATGATCTGTAGCACCGAAATAAATTATCCATGCACTACTAGAAACAAGTGTAGAAATATTTAAAACCTTACCACCATTACCTACCGCTACTGCTAATGTTGAGATCTGACCAGCAACACCATCCACTGTCTTTGTTTTGACCACTGTAGCACTGGAGGTCCTCTTGGAATTCTTCTTTCGTGAATTACGGATATGATCCCACCATTCTGGATACCCCACAAGTTCAAAGCAGTCGCTCTTGCTATGACCAGTTTGATTGCAATGAGTGCATTTGCAAGTGGATTTATCAGCACCATCAGTGTTCTTAGGCTGACTTTGGGAAGATTGGTAATTATTAGACCGATTTCGATTCACCATGGATGAATCTTCATATTTTTCTGGTTCTCCATTCATCATTGCAAGTCGAACAGATTCACGATGGACCAAAGCATAACATGCTTCCAATTCAGGGATATGATCCTTTCTCAAAATTTCACCATGGATTTGCTCGAATTCACCATCTAATCTAGCAAGAAAAATATGCACCCTTTGTCACTGAACTGATTTTCAATAATATTCAACATCATTCTCACTTTCCATAATCACCTTATCACGATGATCCAACTCACAAAAGATCTCGGTTAATTATCCATAATACACAGAGCATGTTCTGTCATTCTGTTTCGCAGAGAAGGCCCTTTGATTCAAGACAAACACATGCAATTCATCTGCTCCATCATAAAAATATTTTGAAAGAGATTTCCAATTATCTTGAGCGGTGGGCAAGCAAATATATCGCTTCACGATTTCTGGGTACATAGACATCAACAGCCATCTCTTGACCTTTTGATTGTCTGCATACCACTTCTCATATCCATCGTCCTTCTCAGTGGGTGACTATGAATTACCATGAATGAAAGAGAGTTTCTCCTTCTCAGCAATATGCATCTCCATGATTTGAGACCACAAATCATAGTTTGTTTCATCGAGTACAACCCCTGCATTGAACGATGAACCTTCACATTGAATAATAATGGGAGTAGATTTGGTCCCAGATGTTTTAGAATATGAGTCGGTCATGGTTCAATGGAGAGTACTAACAATTTAAGCTTCTTGGCTCTGATACCAAGTTCAAAACAGAGTTCAAGAGAAAAATATTTCTATTTTATTACAATGAATTGTATAGGTACACATACATCAATGGATCAATTTCCAGATCCTACAATCGAGCTACCGATCCTACAGTCATGCTGTAGATCCTATAATCAAGTTGTAGATCCTAAAAAGGATAGGAAACAACCATCTACAGGATAGGAAAGAATCATAGAGAGAATGGGAAAGAATGGGTAAGAATAGGAAAGAATCAGTCCATATCTCAACATATGGTATGAAAGATTCTGTTGTTAATCGCATAATAACAAGCACACAAAACTTCAAGCCCACCTTCTTCCAACGCCAGTAGAAGATTAGAGTACACAATTTTATGTTCAAACGTGTTCATGCAAACATGAACATTTGAACCCATAGATTTTATTTTCACTATAGCACTGTAGGGAATTCCCGATCTGATCCTCCAATCGGCAGAGCTTTAATACAATTTTTCTCGTTACAGTACAATCGCACACCCTCTAATGAAACTTTTTCATTTTCATCAGAGTTGGCTTTCATTTTCTATATTTCTGTTGAAAGATATTTCACTTTTTGCTAGAAATGGCTAACATAATTCACAGCTTCCTGTACTTGGTCTTACAATGCACATTTACCGTGCATGTCACAAGATCGAACTTCCATAAAAAAACCTAATAATGTTGAGAAATCCTAATCATTGAGCAACGAAAAACCCTAATCATCGAGAAAAGAAAAACCCTAATCGTCCAAGCCTCACCATCGTTTGGATGACTGGAATTATAGAATGTCACCATTAAAGGAGGAATATTCAAAAGCGCGAGGTGACTGGAGGAAATTTGATGGGTAATATCAGCTCGGGGATCTTCAAGTTGTTGCACTTGCGGTGATAAAAATGGATTAATGGAACTAGCTAGTAGCCTTTTGACATGAAACTGGTTTATGACATCATTACAAGAAATAAATTATGAACGCAACCAAGTATGAATGCTCATTTTTTAGTTCAAATAAAACATCAGAGTGTTTCAAAAATCAAGAAACCTTGGCAGATATTTACAGACAAGTGAGTGGGTCTATGATCGTCTCCAACAGGAAGAATATTGGATCAGTTCCAGCTTCCCAGTTCCACTCAAATCCTAATAAACAACTACCCAGTCAGAGTAATAACTAAACCAAAAATAGATTTAGGACAGACTGAATATTTCTGCAAACAAAACAAAAGGCTGCCAAATATCATAGAAAAAATCCTATAGCCTTTTGACTGTATAAAAACCGACCAGTGGGAAAATAATTATTAGCAACATATAAACTAAGAGAAGATCAACCAGCTATTCAACACTATAAAAGAATCGCTGATGAATTCCTGATGGGACTATCGACGATAACTCAATCACAATTTGTAGACACAAAATGATAAATGGAACTTCAAGTAAAGATGCAGCATAATGTTTTTAGGTCAATAGGCCAATGCAAAAAGTTTTGTTACGTGCTACCTATTGCCTGGGAGTGGATGATGGTGCTGGTGAAAGTATTTAAACTATATTTTTTTTCATTAGAGGAACTCAAAATGGGCCTCCTAAAAAAAATTAATAAAATTATAGTTAAAATAATAAAATAATATTTATTAATTTTGGAGGAAGAAAAGAGAAAAACTACTTTTTTGTTTGTATTTTCGACATATCTCCCGGTGTTTTTACTCAAATTTTGATTGGGAGAGCTCGTTGGATGTGGAATTAAATTTGTCATCCAACGAGTACCCACTCGACATACTTTTGATGGACCTCGCTACTCCAAAAACAAGAAATACCTGGAAAAACATGATGATGAGATGGTAGCAGGGACCGTCAAAAGTATGCCAAGTGGGTCCTTGTTGGATCATTCCGCATCCAACAAGCTCTCCCAATCGAAATTTGAGTAAAAACACGAGGAGATATGTCGAAAATACAAAGAAAAAAGTAGTTTTTTTTATGATACGTATCCCCAAATTTATATTAAAAAAGTGTTTAAGACATATACGGTATTTCAAATTTAAAGCAATTTCATTGGCTAACACATGATGACATGGGATTTGAGTTAAAGTTAAAAAGGCCCATTTTAAGTTGAAATTTCCTCTAATGGATGTATGCATGATGGAAGAGCGATGTAGTGCAACGTCCACTTAATTGACATGGTTCTCATGCCAAAGACACCTTTCTTACATGTAAGAAAATATATAACAAATTGATCTAATAAAGCAAATATGCAACATTGACGTTGTCGTCATTAAATCCTGATCAAATTTGGAATAACATAATGAATCAATACAAATATTTTGCGAGTTGATAGAAGTACGTGATAAGACATGGTTGCATTATGGTATGAACAATATTCCAAATACAACTGAAATTAAATTAACTCATAAACTTGATCAATAATTTTATCTCAATATTTCCCTAAATTACCATAGTTTCTCTAATTGACATACCATATGACAAAAGCTAAAAACCCTAATACATAACATTTAAACTAAAAACCCTCATACATGAAATCTAATAAAAAACCCTATTACATGACATTTAATACTAATATTGCATATAAACATCTAATACTAAAATTGCATAAAGAATCGATCTCCAAAGGAAGGAACTTGTTGCCTTTAGTTTCCTTCCTTGTTTTTTGTTAGCATTAAGGTTCTCCACTTAAAAATCCCCAATATAAAGGAATTTATCGCTCATCCTTCATGAGACGAGGACCATACGCTAAGATTCTTTTATATTTATAAATAGACTTATGTATAACACATGGCACCCTCACTCAGCGCGAAACAGGAAAGGTGCAGGTAGGCCCTCGCGTAACCCCTTTAAAAATATGATATGGACCAATGCCTTCATATTGGACCATGGTGTGGTAAATATATTGTTGGAATTACTACTATAATTATGGACAACTAATAAATAGTGTAATTTTTAATTGATTTAAAAATTTTATGATCTTATATTGAACTTTTTTCCATCAACATTAAAAAACAATGTCAAAATTTTCACCTAATTATGATAGTGATTGGAGATAGCTTGAAGATGCCTACAGCCATTTGTTACCACTAACAAACTATAATATAACTGGTAATTTTTGGTGTGGTAAAGATATTGTTTCAATTACGAATATACTTAGGGACAACTAATAAATAGTGTAGCTTTTAATTAATTTAAAAAATTTATGATGCTATAACAGACTTTTTCTATCAACAATAAAAAACAATGTCAAAATTTTCACTTAATTGTGATAGTGATTAGAGGCAGCTTGAAGATTCCTAGAGCCATTTGTTACATACCAACAAACTATTATCTAAGTGGTAATTTTTTTTATAAAATGAAGTTTTATTTCCATTAAGTTAACTAAAATAGAATCTTAATTAAATAAAAATTGTGACATTAGATTTAAGAAACCCATGATACCTAACATTTTTCTTGCAACTCCAAGAGAGAGACAGAGCTCAAGTACATGTTTACTTGAATCATGAAACAACAGAACAAGTCTAGAGAGTTTGTCTTCAACATACTCCAATGCAATATTAAAAGTCGCAAGGAGAAATAAGAATGTCAAAGGTTTGAATTATTTGTCATTTCCAACACCATCATGATTTTCCAACATAGGCATTACATGAAAAGACGAGTAAATTTTTTTTATCCTTCCATTACAACAAATTATCCCTTTTCTAGTGATTTTTCTTCATTATAGCCCCTTCAAAAACCACCTCCAAACATTTTATATTAAGGAAAATTATATTAAAAAATATCCCCAAAAGTATTCCTAGTGATGACACCTTTTACTACAGCTTTTATTAGAACACCCCAAAAGAGTTAGTGAAAATTTCCTTTTAGTGATGACTGTGTACAAACAACCTTGCCATCTCCAAATTTAGGCATGTGTGGGGTGGCTTTAAACACCACCTAAAACTCTCTAATTTCAAGAACTTATGAATTATTTTTACCACAATCAATGTTAACTTAACTTTTGGAAGTGCTTTGATGAATAAACAACCCTAAATAATATCAAATTATTTCTAGTGGTGGTTTCTATAAAATAGACAATATGGATAAGTTGGTGTATAACCATGAGAAGGTCATATGAAACCTTACATGTTTCTATGAAACCAACCACGATGAAAATGAAACATGGTTCCACTCATTTTGACATGTGGCTAAGAAACAATGAAAAGAAGTAGCATATGTATGGGGAAATATTGTACTTAAAGTCCCATAGATTCTAGCACCAATGAACAAGATTCTTGATATTAAGTTTACCAATATTAATATTAAATTTAACTATGAGGCTTAAAAAAATATTCTTATTACTTAAACCAACTCAAGAACGAAGGCTAGTCCTACGCATCCCCAATGGATAAAACATGTTCCATATTTCTAGTTAGTTGCTAAAAGGGAATTGCAATAGCTCAATTTTGTCTACGCATTGGATTGTTCTTTAGGAGAAAAAGATGGAATTGCTTCTAGTTCTAACTAATATTTGAAAGATGCAATCTTCCAATATTTCTATAGTTATTTCCCATACCAGTTCTAGCCAACTACATTGGTGAAGGTTTTTCCAAAGTTTTATTCCACTTTAGGTCAAAACATCAAGGTTAAATGCAAGCAAAAAAAAATGATTTGCTAATCATAATAAGGTAAAATTCAATATATGATACAGAAAATTGTGGATCACGAATAATTACCACTTGCAAAAAAAATTAAATAACTAGTCTTTTATAGAAAAGAAAATACCCAACATATAATATAATATCCAGAAAGTTTCTAATCCATAGAGAATTTTTTCTTAATCAACATAGATCTAGAGTAGATCTACGATGGTTGATTTTATTATTATATGTTTTACTTTAGAATAATAATCCACTTTTTTTTTTACATTACGAAACTCATTTGTTTTGCATTTTAATTTATAAACATGAAAATCAATGCAATACCTTTATTCAATAGTGTTGACTTAGCCAGAGGATGTGCACTAATTTTTATGCAAAATGCATTTCATGAGTAAACCGAGGGAAAACCGTGAGCCACTTCCCTCATCCAAGGAAAGTACTCGAGTTAAATTAGAAATGTGTAATTTTAAGTACCTCAGCCCAAGGAAATCGAAGAGAATCAAACCCACAACCTCCCCAACATTGAGAGAGATATCTCACATCTATGACCACTTGAATGCTGGGGAGTTGAAATATACCTTCATATGGAGGGAAAAAAATACATCATCCATTCTCTACACAAGTCATTGTGTCTTGGTGTTATACGTTCAGCTCATATCTCTAAATGTCTTTGTGATTAACTTAAAGTGCCAAGTAAAATTTATTCTAGAAGAGTACATAGAGACAATATTAGATATGAAATGTGTGTGTGTGTGTGTGTGTGTGTGTGTGTGTGTGTGATGTGTGTGTCCATGTGAATGCCAGTCTTCTATTGTTATAAGTTGCATTTACCTCTATGCTTTCAATCACTCTTTTACTATGTAAAATAAATCCCATGGGAATCAAACATTGGTAAATAGTGTAGCATAATGCTTGAAGATTTTATAGCGGCCATAAAAATTGAGCAACTAATTGCTTTTTTCCTTTACAGATGTCCGCTTATAAGGCTAAATATGTAAAAAAAAATGATCCACTTCTTCAAACTAACATTATGAGCATTATTGAAATGCTTGTTTCTTCGTTCCATTTTAAACCAATACCAAAATTCCCTTACAAGTACAAAGAAAGTTAGATTTTGTGTTAACATTGATATCTACTTCTTGTGCCTTGGATGTTCTTTGTAAAAATGAGGGTATGGATGGGGGGGTTGTACAAAACAACCTTATAGCACGACATTTTGGTAGCACCATGATAGGTGGTATTGTCCTACATTTCTACAAGGGGGTGGGGTGACTACTAAACCCAATGTCCATATTAGTCAATATAAAACCCAATGGCTAACAATATCTTTATGGTCAATGCCTCACAAACTCTATTACTTGTTATTAACTCCAATATCTCAAGTCCTACAGTATCCAAAAATATTATGACATGCATCATCATCGTGGACATCTACATTGTCATCATCATCATCATCATTAATTCCATATGGTACATCAACATCATCTTGATCATCAACCTCATTATCATCATCAGCAGCAACATTAAGTACATCATCAACAAAATCACTGCCATCATTGTCATTATGGTAACTCATATGCCATTAGTGTTCTTAATCACTCAACACCATTAGGGTTCATGTCATCTAATTGTTAAGGTCATTTATATGTTGTTACAGCCATTTCGATGATAATAGGGTCATTTAGATGTTGTTACACATATTTAGGTGCCATTTGAGTCAATTAGGATCCAAAAGTGCTACCACATGCATAGTCATTGTTGACATCCACATCATCATTATCATCATACATTAAATCAACATCATTGTCATCGTCGTAGTCATTATCAATGTCATCATAAATATAATTGTGATAATAATAAGGAAGGAACTCTACTACCTCACAAGAATGGATGATATAGTCTTATACTTATCAAATCATATCCATACGCTCCATTATAATTATCGTAATGCATCATCGTCATGTTGTTAGGGTCAATCAGATGCGATTAGGGTCTTCCAAATGTTGTTAGGGACACTCAACTACCATTAGAACAATTCAGGTGACATTAAGGTAATTTACCCTTCATTAGGATTAATCAAGATCTAAAAGTGTCATGATTACGCTAATTTAGGTGCCACTATGATCAATCAAGATCCAAAAGTACTATCACATGAATCAAGATCATTGACATTGTTATATCTGACGTTAGTCAGATGTTTTCAAAACACAATTCTGAGCTCTAAACCTACTGCAATTTCTAGCGCGGTTCCTTTCGAAATTTATGGCATTATTCCAAGTGCTATGTTAGTGCTATGTTGGATGTTTTCTATGCGCAAATCCTAGATCTATATTTGGCACTATGTTGGATTTTTTTCTTTCTAAAATTCATGGCGCAACTTTTGTCGCTAACCCTTGATTAATATATAATGGTGTCATGCTATTCAGGAAATTTTTTGGAGGCTATTATGGGCGTTATATGGGATGAATTTTTGGACATTAATTAGGACATTGATTGCGATGCTAATTGGGATGTTATTTGGGATGCTAATTATCATCCAAAATAGCGCTGACTTTTAAAAAGGGACGCTAATTGGGATGCTAATTGGGACGATAATTGGGATGCTAATTAAGACGCTAATTGGGATTCTAATTGGGACACTAATTGGGACTTTAATTAGGATTCTAATTAGCGTCCAAAATAGCACCAGCTTTTAAAAAGGGACACAAATAACGCTATCCCATGTGAAAGTGTCCAATTTGTTCAAAAAATGATGAAAAATACACTAAAAGTGATAGTGGACGCTAAAAAGGAAGCTAAAAGAGATGTTGATCACAGGGTTTTGTTGTAGTGGATGCTACTATTTCTATAATATTTATTTTGTGTAAGTCGTAAGGCTATTGTGGTTTCTTCTGTAAGTTTTTATGTTATAAATGCAGATGGTAATACTAAGATGGCCTTCAGCCTTGAACCAGAGTAGTGGCCCATCGATAATCTTGATTTAGTATTTTTTTAATTGAAATAAAACTTGCAGTTTGGCCATATAGCCCTTTCAATGGATCTCTTTTTTAAATAGACAAAATCCTCAACACAATTCAATCACCACACCTAGTTAATTACTACTTTATTCTTGTGACTTGAAAAATATAGTAACTATAAGTAAGGTTTATAGTGTATAATTTATTTAATGGTTGACCCATACTATAATGATCCAAGCTTAAAAAAATGTGACGTGCTTATAACTAGATTTAGTTTCTTGTGTTGAAGTAGATATTTGGATTTAGGGCTTGGCCATAGAGCACTCACTCGATTTCCCTTGACAGGATTTGATTTAGTGACCTTATTACTTTTATTAAATGATTTAATTTATAATAAGTTACAGTTGAGGTTTTGGGCTATAAGGCCAAAG
>LPNX011201538.1:26569-54865 GCA_001517045.1 Pseudotsuga menziesii
AATTTTATAGTATTTTATTATGTTAGAAAATTTAGGTGAATATAGTGGTTAAGAATATGTGTTTTTTTCAACATAGTTATAAGTTCAAATTCTGAGGGGTAGGGTATCTATATTTCTATAGACTTCACCTATGTAGTGGTGGATCACTTGTCTCACAAACAATGGGTTTCATACACCAAGTTGGTGTTTAGCTTAGCCATGACTTTAAAAATAGATTCCCTCTATGTATAGAGTTCTAGACTTCCCACAACTAGTACCTTATCTCACAAACACGAAGGTAAGATATGTATATCTCTGTAGAGTTGCACCTTTGCACTGGTGGATCACTTGTGTCACAAACAAGGGGTCTCAGACACGGCATTGATATTTAGCTTAGCCATGACCTTAAAAATAGATTACCTCTACGTATAGAGCTATAGACTACCCACCCAGAAATAAGGAGATTTCATACATATAGAACTAACATCTATGTTATCTCTTTAGCTCTTCTATCTTCTTTTCTTTTAAATGATTTTACAAATGGATATCTCAATATCTTCCATCCTATTTTTATAATAAATTTGATCTTTTATTTGTTATTACTAATATAGTTTAAAATTGTTTATATATATTCAAAATGATTACAATGTTCGATCTTTTTCTCAATCAAAATCTTGTTTTAGTTTTTCCTTGAGTTTTTATTGTTATTGTTACTATTAATGTTTGAAGTTATTCATATTTTGGATTTTGATATTCTAAGTTGTTTATATTTTATATTTCATTTTTTTCACTTAGAAAAAACTCATATTTTATTTTTCAAGAAGATTGATATATTCTTAATGTGTTTATAGCACTTTACTGAGAGTTTTCATTCTTTCTCTTTTTCCACAATGTCTTAGTTTGCCAACAGGCATTGCCTAGCGTATTGACATTGGGCTTACATGAATGGTAATGGTGGTTTTATTATCTCGACATCCATGCAATCAATGCCCCCTATGCCCTCTTTCTGATCTGGTGGCGAATGGATTTTGTCTCGGCCAACACTCACCAATAGTGAAAAAGGAGGTTATTGTGGGGTATTGTGAACAGGTAATCAATCTATTGGCAACAATAGATTGACACCGCCTGGCTGGGATCTACTCTTGTCTCGATTAGTAATACTGGATCGAGTAGCTGGATCGAAAGCATCTAGTGATTGAAACCTGGATCGAAAGCATCTAGTGATTGAAACCTGGATTAAGTGGATCAAAACTACCTGCACTACCAATATTTTTTCTGTCACCGACCATAGGTTCATGAACTAACTTGGAGCTTCTAGGAAAGTATCCAACCAAAAGTGTTGATTAGTCCAGTCGAATAGCACGGAAGCTACAGCCCAGTGGAGTAACCAAGCAGTTTAGGAGATGGATCTAAAAGTATTGGAAAAAATTATTTATTCTATTGTAAACCAATTAATGCCATCATAGTAGGCATATTATCACTTAAATCTCAACTATCTTAAAACCCAACTGACACCCTGTCTGTTATAGCTACATTAATTAGCTTGGAACAAACTGGATATTAATGGCCTAAAGTAACACAGCTATTCAAGCAACGTTAGTAGCCAAGCAGTCATGTTGGAGTATAACAGCCCATCAAAGTAACCGAACCGAGCATCTTAATCCCCAACCCATAAATTACTATTTTCTATAGGTTGATTGGTGCTGACCTGCTATTAACTGACCTTCTGACTATGATAACTGGAAATCCTAGAGAAACGTTGTAAAAGGGTCAGTTTTTATAGAATAAAATCCCAGATGTATAAACATGGACTTTTTGACTTTCTTTGGTTTTATTTTGTTATATAATTTTTAAAAGGTTTCAAAAACATTGCTAGATCTTATAGAAAAGATTCCAGAAATACTGTTAGATCTTACAGAATGTGGATATTGAGGGTTTTCTTATCACTTGATTTCATTTCTAAACTTAAATCCGCCAATAAAAAACATAAATTATAGATTTTGTAGATTAAATTCACGTGATTCTTAAAGAAAAAACCCAAAAATCTAAAAGTCCTCCAAAATCCCCTGCTTAGACAGCTCCAATTAAAATCCAGTAAAAGTGAGTGATAATAGATGATTCTTCCACTATGACTCCCCAAACCACTATGACTCCCCCAAAGTATCATTTTTATTTAAAAAACCCCTCTCCCAAATGCTCTAGCGGATCGTACCTCCCCATTTAACGAATCAACTAACGATTGATACTACGCATTATTTGTTTCCAATTACTGGGTGACTCAAGTAAAACAAACTTCATAATTGCACATTTTATATATATGAAAACTACCTGGCATTATTTGTTGCCCAGTAATACTGCGTGACCCAAGTAAAAAAAACTTCATAATTACACATTTTATATATATATATATATGAAAACTAAAACACAAAAAATGTATGCACCCACCTATTTCTCAAACGCTGGGTATATTGGTAAATGTTTTGACTTATATAAACTTCAAGCTATTGTCACATAATCTTGATGCTTTGTCATTCGTATACAAAACCTCCTGTGACAGCCTCTATATGTAAACAACGCCACATCTAGCGGCGAGCCTCAAATCTCTATTGGGCTACCAAGAGCTCATATTAATTATATTATAATTATATTGATCCACCTAACACTGCTACATAATTGTAATGTCCCCAATAATGAAAAAAAAAAATTTATATGGTGATTATTGGTTCCTTTACTTATTATGTCTTAATTCTGTTATTTAACTATTTGTACATCTTAGTTATTAATATCGGTGAATTAATGAATTGTATAGATCATTGTTTTATCCTTGCACATGGGTACTTGGTTTATTTAATAAAAACTAACTTAACTTTGTTGATGGAAATAAAGTGGTGGAGTGGCGGGACTAGTTCTCCCATGATGACCTGAGAGGTAAGGTATTACTTGGTTATGTAGGATTACTTAGTTCAATCGAACTAAGGCACCTCTTTTTTTTACTTGCATAGCTCATTACTTTGCACTTACGTAGCTCATTACTTTGCAACGAGATCGGATGTAAAGTGTGTTGACAGCCTTTATCATTGATAACCTACTGCAAGTTGTTACGTTGTTGATCGACTTGGTTTTATAACTTGGTAAGTGAGGTTATCGTCAATTTAGCTATTACGGATAAATTTCTTGTACATTAATTAATCTTCATTATGGTTTTAAATTCATCATTCTATATGTCATTAATATATTTTTCGTGCTATGCATATTTTTACTATACTTTTTAACATCTCTTATGCTCTTTTATTGGGAGGTTATTATGTTGGTTTGAAGGGCAGACCTTTGGATTTTTTTAGTCATAGATGTTATCATGGTTCTTAAGCATAAACACTTTGTCACTAAGTGGATTAAACCCTAAGCTCTAATCCTATGGTCTAAACATTATCTGAATACTAAGCATGGTTCTATGAATTTGGCCTAACGCAACCTATGGACTAGCATTAATGTAATACTATCATAGTGCAAGCTTGTAATGTGTTAATGTTTGATATTTATAGTTTGGGGTGACATGACATATGGTATAAACCATACATTTTGAGGGTTTAAGCATTTGTATGGGGGTGGCATTAAACGATACCTTGTAACAAGGCTTGACTATGGGCGTGGATTTGAGGATTCATTAATGGACTCTAGCTTGCTGCATTTAATGCTTGTTGAAAAGCATGACAACCTTCCCTTAGGCTTGGCTCACGATGGATGTGTATTGTATTTTCATTTGGGGTTTATTATTTTTGGCTTTGCGTAGATGGCTGGCGATGGAAGTGACCTCCAGAATATGAGGTAAGCATGTGTTGATTCTATACGCCCGCACAATGTTTGGTTTACAGTTTGATAGGATGGCATACTCCTCATCCCAATCTCAGTTTTTGCTTGCACATGCAGAAAGGAATGGAGGAGTAGCGTGGCTACAACACTGTTGGTTGCGTTGGATTCATGGCCATGGTAAGCCTGCTAATCAAGCTTATTCTTATCACCCTTCAACCCTGTGGGCAGAGCTACATTTCGACTGGTTTCTTGGTTGGGGTTTGATGCTGTAGCGAATTCGATTTCATCTTTGGGTTTATGAATGCATACTTGGCTTCTTTTTAATGTTGAGCCGTTATGCCATGAATCATTTCTTAGGCCATTCGGCTCTATGTAATTTTGTTTTAGTTATGTAAATCGTTAATGGTTTGGTTTTGGGATTTTATAGCCATGGGCTGCACCATTGCTTGCAATTGTGCCATAGCCCATTGGCATGCTTGTGTAAAACCTTGTCCTTGGCCTATAATGGTGACTGTGTATAGACATTTGGATCTCTATGTAAATAGATATATGTATTGGTTTTATAAAATGTAATGCTTAACTTGATATATGGCATATGCGATTTTCTTCTGCGTTTTTATTTAGGTTTATATTTAAATGGGGTTGGGGTTTTGAAAGTAGAGGCATTAGCCAAATCGATTACTCTCTGGGTAAAGCCATTGATTAGTTGGATAATGTAATTAATTAGACAACGTGGGTAAGGCCATGCCGTAAATGGCATGATTATCTCTGAGAGTGTTGCGATAGCTTGTATTTTATTGTTTAAGGTATTCGACTCTTATGTAAAATGGTTTGTGCAAAACCATTGGGTTGGAAACCATGTTGGCCAACGCTTATAGTAGGGTATATTTTAATGGGTGTGTATTAAAAATGTTTAATGGATGAGGCCATGATGTAGCTAGGGTCTTACGACCTCACTGCTAGTGTATGCATCGTTAATTATATGGTATTGATGTGTTTGTGAAATTACAACTCGTATGCTTAGTGTAAATCGTGGCATGTAGCAATATAAATAATAGATTGATATACATGATTGATTCTTGTTCAATTCATTACGATATGATTTTTATAGTTTTGACTTGGTTCTTGACATCCATGGGAATTGATGTCGTGACCTCTATTGGCAACAGGGTTTTAATGTAATGTAATGAATGTATTTTAAATAAAAACAATCTAGGCTTGCATGCCCATAGGATTCGATTCCTATTATTGTTTGCAATATATGGATTTATGATATGACTTCTATGTTGTTTTACTATGATTTGATTCACTGTATAATATATATTATTTAATTTGACTATGGTAATGTTTATTGAGTTATGTAATTTTGTTTATGGTTATGATCAAAGAATAGTAAATGATCACATGGATGGTCACAATGCCTCCTCTGATTATTTATAATGTTGTTTCATTTATGTGGAGTATTGTTAATGTAAATTTGTATTATAACTACAGACCTTGAAAGGTCTTAGATGGGTTATTTAATTTTGGACATAAATGTATAGATAATTTTCATAACGGTTTATACATGATGGTCTTATTTATATGTATATACAAATATCTTATAAAATCATTCTTTTTATAAATAATACCCTAAGGTATCTATAAAGTATATTATTTCTTTAAACCTACTCCTATGATTAAATCTACCATAATCTAAAACATGTCTCTACTAACAAATGTGATATGTGCATAGAGATATAAGTAATGGGTGAACATTAAATAGGAGGTCTAGACTTACCTAGTTTACAGTATTAATTTCTCAGTATTAAATGAATACATAAAACAAACTTTAGAGATAGAAACCTAGCTATATACATCATATGATAATATATACCATCCTAGGAAGTATTGTAGATAATATAATCCCTAGCAAAATCTAGGTAGAACATCAACTACCTAGGGTTAGTAAATTTCTTGGAAACATTCAACTAACATATTCAATATATAATCTAGAAAATAGCCTTGAGAGTCTAGTGTTAGATTTTAAGAAATGTAACCCTAGGAAATATGGACACAACTATCAATTTCAAGGTTAATCGTATATATAAAATCTTTTACATAAAGCAGACATCATTTACCCTATAAATGAACTTTGACATACTAAGAACTCATACCTGTAATTTATCTTCCTGAAGCTCCTTTAATGGTTGAACCTGCACATTTTTTAAATAACCAGCATCATCAATTCAAGAAAGATCTGACCTCTAATTTTGATGACCAAATCACTTGAAAACTACCACGTTCCTCCCAACCATGACCCAGAACCATTCCTGGATCTAATCCGGATCCCCCTGAGCTGGACTCCAACATGAAAGTAGCTTAGAGCTCATAAGGTAGGGTTTCCTAACTGGTGTTCAGTTCTGAATCAATCACCTTTTCCTTGCAGAAAAAGTTCTCCAAGAAAACACTTGAGAGCAAAAATAGGGGAATAATAATTCTCCTCTCAAAAATAAGAACCACAAGCCTTTGCTTGGCTTGAGTCTTTATAGGCAGAATTTTAAGTCAGAGGGGCAGTTAAATCAAGAAATCCTTGATTTCTTGATTTAACCCTTTTAAATTTACTGGGGTAATTTTCAATTCTTAACCTAGGAACTATTAACTAGTTCCTAGCTAGTCTTTCACAGATATTTCACTATTTATTAATTCTTTAATAATAAATAATAATTAGTGGAGCTTCTCTTCTTTATTTATTCAATTATATAATTAATCATAATAAATTATTTATGCATAGTATTGAAATACTTGTTAACATTTGTCTTTGGGCATCATGTGTCATGATCCCTAGTGTTGGAGACATTTACCACCATATACACTTACTTTGGGCAATTTGGCCTAGTTAAACCACTATCGTAAGTTTTATTGACTTAATTGACATAAGAGGAGCATTGTATGGCATTAGCATGAGCACACCCACACCTACCTTCAATCAAGGAGGCCAAGTAAGCCTTCTCCTTCATTCGGGGAGGCTAACTGGAGCACTTCGAGGGTGATCTGAGTGTCATAATTGCACTTAATTGCTAACCGATGGTTACAATCAGTTAAACAGAGCAATGAAGGAACCTCCATTCATTAAATTGATTATTTAATTAATATTTACTGAACTGGAGTCAACAGGGGCACCTCCAACCACCTCTTATGGCCAGTTAGACTTCAGTTAACCTCATAGGTGTTGATTGGGGTGATTGATGTGCTATCACTTGTTGGTTGGCATGCAATGACATGTGTCTAAGCTACTTTCAGTTAGACTCAGTCATTTATTGCACTCTCACTTCAGTTAGGACTCAGTTGAGTCAATTAGGGTTTTGATCAGTGGTTAACTGGTGTGTGTTCATTGTGGCTTACAGTCAGTTAAGCTAGAATCTCTCATTCAGTTCAAATGACCTCCTTAGGAATTCAAAATTTCTTGGCATTCATGCATCTTGCATGATCATTGTATTGTATCATCATTCTATTTTTTATTATACACAGCTACTACTTCCATTGCAGCACCATTTTGTCAATTTTATGCATATTTGTCTATATTCTTTGTGAGACTGTGTTTTCAGTTCCTATACCACTGTGATAAATTAATATGGTATCAGAGCTCACGACGGGATGAAGCTCAGATCTCTAAAAAACAAGCTTTTTTATAGATCTTGCATGAAAAATTGAGCAAAAGCTCAAAATTCCAGTACTGCACCAGAAGCCAAGGCTTACCACTTAATACCCCAAGTAAATGAATTGTTGATCAAGCTTGCTTGATCAACTATGCTGGGTGTGATGAAATCCTAAAATGTGCAGGCTGTCCGACCTTGCGATGCCCCTTTTGTTGTGGTTTGCAGGTTTTAGCAGGTAAAAAGCATTTGCTCCAACAATTTCATATGGCTTCTTCCGTAGAACTCTTAACTCCGTTTAATTTCCATTCATGGAAAGGAGACATGGAGATCTAGCTATGTGCCAGAGGACTCTATAGGGTCACTATGGACACTGAAGAAGAGCCTGCTTCTGTGACAGAAAAATCTAAATTCTTGAACAAGAAAGATGAAGCATTCAGATTCTTGTGCCTCTCTGTTTCCTGAGATTTTATTTTCCATCTCTCGGGATTGAAGACTCCAAAGGAAATCTGGGACAAATTAGAAAACCTGTATGGAAAACAAGATGATTTGAGAGTATACAAGCTTGAGAATGAGTTGATGTCTCTCTAGCCTTCCAATTTCGATACCTTAAATGATTTTTTCACAAAGTTCAAGCACATTGTCCTACTATTGAAGCAATGTAAAGTGGAGAAGGAGTATGATCAGCTCATCCTCGCCATACTCTCAAACCTTGGAGCTGATTATTCAGTGTTTGTCTCTACATTCCATGCGGGGAAGCTCACAACCCCTGGATGGAAGATGCCTTCACTCAATGCCTTCATTCAGTCCCTAACAAGTGAACATGATAAGCTTGTCTAGATGGAGATCATTAGATCCTCCTGTGATCAAGCCCTCCATGTCTCGGGGCCCAAAGATATGAAGGGTAAAGGAAAGCAGGAGAAGAACCCAAAAACCAAATTCAAAGATCCTAAGCTTAAAGCTGAAAACTGGTAGCATGAAGAGTCTTCCGACATCATGGAAAGGAAAAAGTCAAGTGTTCATACTGTGGGAAGGGATTCCACCCTGAACATGCCTGTATGAATAATAAACTTGATGAAGCTACCTCTCTCCTTGAGAGAAATCACATCAATCTTCTAGAAATATTTCAGAGGAGAGATCAGCAAGATCAGGAACCACAGCATGAAAGAGGTCATGCTCTCATGGAAAGCACTTCAAAGTCCAAAGCACTCTTGATAGATTATGTAGCTTTGAACCACATGACGGCTGAAAGAGACTCCTTCTCATTTTTGGAGACCGAAAAATCCATTCCCATCTACATGGGATATGACTCCACAATCATATCCGACGGACAAGGTACTATAGATATCGAGCATGGGTATTTTTCCAATGTTCTGTATGTGCCATCTCTTGCATCAAACCTCCTAAGTGTTTATCAAATGACACATACGGGAGTTCCCAAGAGAGTCTCATTTATCCCAGATGATGTAGAGATCACAGAATTTGTATCCAAAAAACTTGTGGAAAAAGACCTTGCAAACCATCATGCAAAAGCCTACTAGTTCTCCCATTTTGTGGCGGATGCAAAGCCCATCGCATTGCTGACTCATGGAAATAAAGTTAGTAGACTGTGGCATGAGAGGTTCGGCCATCTGAAATTCAAATACTTGCATCAATTACAGAAGAATTCTATGGTTGAAGGCCTCCTGACCATAAAAGCTACCACTGGAATTTGCAAGGGCTGTGTTGTTGGAAAGCACCCTAAGCATAAGTTTGATCGGGGGAAGGCAAGTTGAGCATCATTCATATTGGGACTAATACATTATGATATTAGTGGTCCCATGCCTATCAAATCCATGAATGAATCAAGGTAAGTTTTGACTTTCATTGATGACTTTTCCAGATACACATGAGTCTTTTTTATAAAAAAAAGTTGGAACTCTTGGAAAAATTCACTGAATTGAAGGCCTTGATTGAGAATGCATCTAGACAAAAGATCAATATCTTGAGATATGATAATGGTAGGGAGTATTTCAGTAATGAGTTAATACATATATGTTCCCAAAGTGGTATTCAGGTCCATCATTCAGTTCCCTACACTCCCTAGTAGAACGTTGTAGCGGAGAGGAAGAATCGGTCTCTCAAGGAGATGACCACCTGTATGTTGGAATCAAAGAAGTTGGCTGCAAATTTGTGGGTTGAAGCCATGCATGCTGCATCATATATTTAGAATAGAGTTACACACTCATCCTTGAAATCAAGACCCCTTTTGAATCATACTTTGGACATAAGCCGAATGTGTCAAATCTACGGTTGTTTGGGTCCACTGCATGGGGCCCGAATTCCACTTGACAAAAGGATGGCTTTGCAATCGTAAAGCATAGAATTTCTGTTTATTAGATATCCTGATGAATATAAAGATTTCAATATGTTGGATATCAAAACAAAATATATAATCATTGAAAGGAGTGTCAAGTTCCATGAGCCTCTTCAAAAGGTAGAACTAGTGAAGGAGAAAACTGCTGAATTTCCTTCCTATTCTACTGAATATTTGGATGCTTTAATTGGGGGTGATGACCTCTATTTGGATCCTATGATTTCTTATATCAGTGTATAGAAAAAATCAGATGATGAATCAGAACCTGAAGTACAAAATCATCTCCCAACTTGGGCTCGACAGACACTCTCCTCCGCAGGAGATAACATTGGAAATCCGGATGATCCAAGGAGAACCCAGTCTGATTTCCAAAGAGCATGTATTGCACTCTCTTGTACTAATTATTTTCTATCTGAATATTGTTATTTGATGATAAGTTCAGACCCTAAGTCTTACTACCATGCTCGGAAGGATCCCAGATGGCAAGTTGCCATGGATAAAGAGATGAATTCTCTTCAGAAAAACACCACTTGGGAGCTAGTTTCTCTTCCTCCGGGAAGGAAATTGGTTCGATGCAAGTGGGTGTTTTAGAATAAGGTTTATATAGCTGGCCTAACCTAAAAATATAAGGCAATTTTGGTGGAAAAAGGTTTCTCCTAGGTCCAAGGTGTGGACTACCATGAACCTTTTGCACTGGTTGCAAAAATCGACTCCATCTGCTTAGTTTTGGCAATTTCTGCATCTAAGAACTAGGAAGTGCATCATATGGATTTTAAGTATTTATTTCTGCATGGAGATATTCATGAGGAGATATACATGAAGCATCCTTATGGCTACATTTCTGATCCATATTTGGTTTGCAATCTAGAGAAGTCACTATATGGGTTAAAACAGGCCCCAAGAGAGTGGTATTCCAAGATGGATGCCTTCCTTCTCTCACAAAAATTCCAAAGGTGTAAATCAGATCCAAATGTGTATATAAAATATTCTGATGGTCATTCTATTATTATTGTTTTATATGTTGATGAATTACTGACCACAAGTAGCACAGTTGCTTCTATTTCAGTCATCAAAACTGCTCTCCACAATGCATTTGAAATGAGCGATTTGGGGCTCTTAAAGCAATTCCTTGGGCTCGAAATTGAGAAACATTATGATCAGATAATGGTCACTTAGTCCAAATACATATCAGACCTAGTAGTAAATTTTAACATGGATGAATTTAAGGATGCTCCTATCCCTTTCCTTTCAGGGACCAGCCTTGAAGAAGGAAAAAGCACACCTCCCATGGACTGCACTATTTATCGACAACTGATTGGTATCTTGTTGTAATTGACTCATTCTTGGCATGATATCTGTTATTCCATGAATGATGTATCAAGATACATGCAGCATCCTCATGATCTTCATTGGAAGGTGGCCGAGAGGATCCTCTAGTATATTCAGGGAACCAGGACCTATGACATTCACTATGCTACAGACTCTGAGATAGAGTTGGTTGGATACATAGATTTCAATTGGGCATGTGATTCTATTGATTGGAATTATACTTCCAGATATGTCTTCATGTTTGGTGGTGGCCCCATTTTTTGGTCTAGCAAAAAGCAGGCCTCCATAGCATTATCTTCAGCAGAGGCCGAGTATCGAGGAGTGGTGAATGCTTGCATCTAAGCTATTTGGTTGTAAGGAATTCTTTTAGAGTTTGATCTTGGTAGTACTTTTTCCACTATCCTCTTTTGTGACAATCAAAGTTCTATTAAGATATCTACAGTTCCATTTACCAAGAAGATGACCAAGCATGTAGAGATACACATGCACTATATCAAGGAGCTAGTTCATGACAAGACCATCATTTTATAATACTGCCCGAATGATGAGTAGATTGCAAACATATTCACCAACAGATTTTTAGAAAAGAAGTTCACTTCCCTCCCTTCACTATTGGGGGTGAGTTCATCAGGGTGATCCAACTACTTTCAGTGTTCAACTTGAGGGGGTTTTTTTCCTACTGGGTTTTCCCTCTTTTCCTCACTTAGTTTGTTTTGAGCATTGCTTGAGTTTCAGTATTATACATGGTGACCTATGGCCTTTTTTTCCAAGGCCCTAGCATTCTTATGCACTTTATTTTTTCTACTTCTCCTGAGTATAGCTTAAGGTGGGGGTGTTGGAGACATTTACCACCATACACACTTACTTTGGTCATTTTGTCCTAGTTAAACCACTATCCTAAGTTTTATTTACTTAATTGACATCAGAGGAGCACTGTATGACATCAGCATGAGCACGCCCACGCATACCTTCAGTCAAGGAGGCCAACTAAGCATTCTCATTCATTTGGGGAGGCTAACTATTTTATATTTTTATAATTTAATCTAGCATTAACTTAGGATCTTAACTGAGAAAATAACAAGCACAACAATTAAACACATAAGACAATGAACACACATATTTTCCTTGGGGAAACCATAAAGGATAAAACCTTGTAACTTCCTCGAAGATAGAAACAACACCAAATAGAAAAGCCCCAAAAACAATAAGATGATATCCCGACAGTAGTAGCCTCTTTCTCTCTATCCCCAACAACTTGTTCTTCCTCAGCTATGCGCTACAACTGAGTGTGAGTGAGTGTGTGATAAATAGAGAGGATCATTCTCTATTTATACTAATTCCTGACTTGACAATAACTCACTAGGGCCGACTTCTCTAGGAGATTCTAATAACCCTAGTGCCCCAGAACTGCAGGGACTTTAACCCTTGAACAATATGAGGGTTACCAATAATGACTTGACATGACTTGTTTATATTATAGAACCTCCTGATAGGAACATTAGGGCATGACATGACTCAAATACATTATAGAAACTTCCCAAAATAAATGTCGGGGTACAAGACATAAGACATACAAGTGAATACATTCTGAAGTTACAAATACATCAACACTCCCTCTTAACTAGGAAGGTATTATTTTAAAACAATTTTCAGCACTGGTCTTCTTCTTTGTATTGACTAGATCATCTCGTCGTCTTCATCTTCAAGTTGTCTTCATCTTCAAGTCTTCTTCATATTCAAGTCATCATCGTCTTTAATTATTCTTCATCTTCAAGTCACCTTTGTCTTCAAGTCTTCTTCTAAGTCATCTTCTTCTTCATGTCTTCTTCATCACGGGATCTGTGTCATCACGATTACTGGATCGTCACTGTTGGATCATCATCACTATATCATCATAAAATCTGGATCATCACTTGATCTGGATCATCATCACATCTAGATCATCATCAAGTCTAGGTCATTATCATTAGTGCTATCTCAGAATGGTGCTATCTCTTGATTATTCTCATCACAGGAAGTTCTACAGAGCTAGCCCTTTTTCATGCTAGTTATAGGCCTACCAATCATGTAGGTCTTTAGCACTTATATTTGACCCTAAATCAGAATGGCCCGCCCAGCTCTTACATTTGACCTCATCTTGTCAGAAAGGAACACCCAACACTCACATCTGACCTCATCTTGTCAGAAAGGCCTAGCACTCACATCTGACCATGTGTAAACACATCGCACTAGAATGGCTCTGCACTTATATCCGACCATGTGCAAACACACCGCATCGGAAGGAATGACATTAGAGGAAATTTGGGGTATAAAATGGGACTTATAAGAAAACGTGCCAAAATAAGTTTTTGTGAGTTGGAATTCAAGAACCAATAGAATTTCAATAAAATAAGTCAACCATAATGGTTGAATTGACATATTTGTCATTAAAAAAAACTACTTTTTTTGTTCGTATTTTCGACATATCTCATTGTGTTTTTACTCAAATTTTGATTGGGAGAGCTCGTTGGATGCAGAATTTGATTCTGCATCCAACGAGTACCCACACTACATACTTTTGATGGATGCCTCTACCCCAAAAACAAGAAATACCTAAAAAAAACATGATGATGACATCATCATCACATTTTTTTAGGTATTTATTGTTTTTGGGGTAGCGGGGTTCATCAAAAGTATGCAGTGTGGGTACTCGTTGGATGTGGAATCAAATTCCGCATCCAACGAGCTCTTCCGATTGAAATTTGAGTAAAAACACAAGGAGATATGTCGAAAATATGAACACAAAAAGTAGTTTTTTTTTTCTTCCTCCATAATTAATCAATATTATTTTATTATTTTAACTATTATTTTATTATTTTCCTTAGGAGGCCCATTTTCGACCCCAAAATTCCTCTAATGGCACTTACATCCAACCATGTTCGAAAACATCGCATCGAAAGGGCTAAGCACTTACATCCAACCATGTTTGAAAACATCGCATCAGAAGGGCTCTGTAATTACATTCGACCATGTTCAAAAACACCGCATCAAAAGGGCTCTTAGTCCCAGACTAAGGATTCCTAGTAACTGACCAGGTTCCTCCATTCTCCAAGAGTATGGCATCAACCATTATATCCGATCAAGTGGGAACACATCCCTCAATCACATTAGAATGACCATGCACTCACATCTAATCATGTAAGACTACATCCCACAGTGATATCAGAACGGCCCTCAGTACCAGACTAAGTATTCCTCGTAACTGGCCAGGTACCTCTATTCCAAGAATGGAATTCAACACTTATATTTGATCATGTCAGAACCAATCCTACAGTCACATCAAAATGGCTTCACACTCACATCTAACATGGAAGGAACCAAATCCTCTCACCATGACAAAATGGCTCAGCCCTTACATCTAACCATGGAAGGAACCTAATCCTCTCACGATGTCAGAATGGCTCTAGGTCTCATCATTTCCCCTTGGAGGGACCCCCAATCTACAGAACACCAAGCTTCTCCTTGAAGTACTAAAACTTCACTCTCTCCAATGGCTTCGTCAACACATGAACTATCTGTTCATCCATCGTAACATACTGGAGCTTCACTGCTCCTCTCTTCACCATATCCCTGATATAGTGATAATTGATCTTGATATGCTTCGACTTGTCATGGAACACTGGGTTCTCTGAAAACTTCACAAAACTATGGTTGTCAATCATCCAACTAGATATCAAATAAATCAGATAGTATCTTTCTTAGCCACACTGCCTCGCAACTAGATGAACAAGTTGTGACATATTTTGCTTCAGCTATACTAGATGTCACACCGGACTGCTTCCTACTAAATGAAGAGATCACACTTGATCCCATACTAAAGCAACATCCTGAAGTGCTCTTCCTATCAATGGAACTGCCTGCCCAATCTAAATCAACATAATCGACTAGGTTAATCTTCTGATTTGCCTCGTACTTGAGCCCATAATCAACTGTACCCTTTGAGTACCTCAGAATCTGCTTTGCAACAATCAAGTGAACATGTCTTGGATCTATCAAGAAATGGCTCAAGGTGTTCACAGCAAATAAAATATATGGTCTCATGTTCATCAGGTACATGAAGGACCCAATCATTTGACAATACATTGTAGCATCAATCACTTCTAATGAAGCATCACTCAATAGCTTCATGTTCGATGCCATAGGTGTGGTTATGGCCTTGCAGTCCATCATCCCAAATCTCTTCAGAATCTCTAGTGCATACTTCCCTTATCCAAGAAATATTCCATCCGCATTCTACCACACTTCCATGCCTAAGAAATAGTGTAACATACCCAAGTCTTTCATTTCAAACTCGACAGTAAGTTTCCTCTTTGTATCAGCAATCAAACCATCCATACCTATTACAAATAGATCATCCACATATAGTAGGAGTATCACTGGATCGCCATCTTCAACCTTGTAGTAAAGGTTGGAATCTGCTTTTGTCTTGCAAAATCCTAAATTGGAGAGAAAGCCATCAATTCTATCGTACCATGTCCTAGGTGCTTGTTTCAAACTGTACAGGGATTTCTTCAATCTACACACATGAGACTCCCTGGCATGTGTCTCAAAACTGAGTGGCTTCTCCACATACACTTCCTCTTCTACTACACCATTCAAAAAAGTAGTATTTACATCCATCTAGTGTATCTTCCATTTCATCACTACAGCTAAAGCAAGTACTGATCTGATGGAAGTGTATCTGGCTATAGGTGAAACATTTTCTTCATAATCTATTCCTTCTTTTTGGGAGAAACCATGAGCCATGAATCTTGATTTATATTTCTCTATGCTGCCATCTACAACATGCTTGATCTTGTAGATCCATTTTGAAGTCACAATGGACTTCCCTTCTGGTCTTGGGACAACATCCCAAACATCATTCTTCATGATCGATTGATACTCTTCAATCATATCCTCCTTCCATTCTTTCCTTTCTTCCACTTCTTCATTGTTGGAGGGTTCTTTATCAATAATGTCACATAGAAAGGATACATAATTGGAGCAGGACCTAGTTCTCTTTATTCCTCTGTGCGTTTCTTCTGAATCTCCATATCTTTCTGCACCTTGGATAATTTCATGTACCCAAGCAGATTTCCTCTTGTGAGGATTCTTCTCTTGAGGTGGATCTACAGGTTCTTGAGGTTCTTCTAATTCTTGATCTTCTTCTTGAATTTGTTTGTCCATGGATGGATCATGAATTATGGGTGCTTCTATTTCTTCAGGTTCTTCAACCGCTCTCTTCCTCGATTTGATGTAGGCTGAACCTTCATCAAATGTTACATCTCTACAGATGTCAATATTCTTAAACCCTGGGAAGTATATTCTGTAAGCCTTTGAGCTTTCAGAGTATCTGTAATGTACATGACCCTTCCACTAGTGAAGAGGATGCTACAAAAACCTTAACTATCCAGGCAACTAGACCCATGAACATGTGCATACATAAACTGTAATAAAATTCTTTGAAGTAAAACATGTAGAGATACAAAATTATTTAACATACATCAAAAGCAATCCATACATTCAAACATTGGACATGTTCATCATAATCCATTAAACAATCATTATAATTGCAGAGATGAAATAGATAAGAATACTTATCTTGTGAAGAATTAATCCTGCATTCAGCTATGTTGCTTTAACGTTCCACCCAACCATAGGCCAGTGTGCTCCTTAGTCTCTCAGCAACACTGCCACCCCTAAGTTGGGCATGATTCCCCAAGGAATAAGGAACAAGAAGGCTTACACATAGCCAAGGATACACAAATCATCCAAGCCAACACAGTTGGGTTTATTAGGCCATCAAGGAGCTCGAAAAAGTTGAATGCTAAGCTGGTGAGCTCATTGAAGAGATAAGAAAACCTACACCAGAACTAGCCTTACTTCTAGGACACCCACACTCACCCAACACAAGGAAATCAGTCCCTTCTCTGCTACACATTCCCTCAGATGTTGACTTCCTTTCCAGTGCTATTTAGGGGTTGTGGAGAAGAAAGCAAGCCCTCTATATGTATCTGTGTGGCTCCCAAACACACCAAGTTTGTGAAGTAAACCAGGCCTTCATTCCCACTCCAACACAGTCTGAAGACCAACCACTCTATACACGCAACAACACAAACAATTCATAGCTTTGACTGGCGAATTTGACTCTTGAGTCATTCTTGGCCCTATCGTGGCCAAAACGACTCAATAATAACCCATAGAAACCCAAAATGAAAATGAACCCACATCAAACCAAAAACCGTGGGGAAAACAATAGCCACAATCTGAACATTGAAGCAACGGGAAATAAATAGCCCCAATTTGGAAGAGGAGATCCAACTCTCATCTTGGACAAGGGGACATATACATAGAACTACAAATTGAGGAGGAAAACACATATACACCCCGGAACATGACTAGCTCATTCACAGGAAAAATCATGGATGACAGAAAATAGCTCCCCTATCTCTCTGCGTGAGGAAACAATGAAGAATCCCAACCTGTGCATGAGGAGAAATGAGAACGACTATCTCTCTGCATGAGGATGGATGAGAATGGAAGAATTATGTTCTTCCTATTTTCCTTTCCCATGTGAAGTGAAAGAGTCTGCCGGTGGAGTGTGGATGTGGGCAAGGAACGGCAGTCCCACCACACACCACTACCCAGCAATAACTTCCCCAAATAACAATAGAAGTTTTAATGTGGTAGCTAATTGATGAGAGAAGGAAAGGTGAGTAATTCAAAAGGGGTTTAACAGCTGACACATGGATTTTCCCATAGGTTCAAATTTTAATAATTCCCCCTCCTTATCCTTAGGAAAATCATGCCCTTTTATCATGGTTGCATTGGCACAGCTGGTTGGGGTTCATTTTAATTAAAGTGCATATGTACATAATGCCAAAACTATAATGTGATGTATATCACGATGTACCATCGGCAACAATTTCAATCGCTGAAACATAACACAACCAAATCGATGGTGGGGATTTGGCCTTTAGCTCCACACCATGATTAATTAAAATATATACATCATATACATTTACTGCAAATGGGGTCAAAACTAGGTTGTTACATTCCCCTCCCCCTTCAATAGCACTGTCCTCAGTGGTTTACAAAATTTGAACAAAAAGCTACACTGGTACCGCCTCAGTGTTCTGCAGAATTGAACAAAAAATGATGTGTGAATAACATGGAATCCTCCATCTCCTACGTAGCCTCTTTAGGACTATAGTGCTCCCACTACACCTTTACCTATCCTATGGATTGGTTGCAGAGCATGGTGACCTTCTTGTCGAGGATGAGCATTGGATCGATTTGGAACTCTCTCTCAGGTTCCACCTAAATAACATCCCAATTTATCAAATGGTTAGGATCATGTACATATTTCTTAAGCAAAGAAACATGAAAAGCATTATGAGCTCTAGTGCTAGCAGGAAATGCAAGTCTATATGCAATTGGCCTTATTCTTTCAAGCAATTCAAACGACCCACAATATCTTTGTGATGGCTTGGTACAACTCCCAAGCTTCAAGGAACTCTTATTTTCCTTCACTCTGAGGTAAACAAGATCCCCAACACTGAACTCCCTATTCACCCTATGCTTATCTGCATAGATTTTATGTCTGTCCTGTGCTTCTTTCAGATTTTGCCTGATCTTTACAACCTCCTACTCCATTTCCTTGAGCAAGTCTGGACCAAGCACAACCCTGTTCACTGGATTATCCCAAGTCACTAGTGTTCTACACCTTCTTCCATACAAAGCTTCATACGGACTCATCCCCAAGGATTCCTGCTATCCATTGTTATTAGAAAACTCTACCCAGTGTAAGTAATCTTCCCACTTGGTTGGTTTTTCCATCACGTACATGCGAAGCATATCTTCAAGCACCTGATTAACTCTCTCTGTCTTCCCATCTATCTGAAGATGGTATGCAGTGCTGAAGTTTAGCTATATACCCAAATATTCAAACAATCCCTTCCAAAAACTAGAAGTGAACTTGACATCTCGGTCAGAGACTATTGCCTCAGGCAATCCATGCAACTTGAAAATCTCCTTCATGAATATATTTGCAATGTCATCAGTCTTATGTGTAGACTTAACCGGTATAAAATGTGCTACCTTTGTCAAATTGTCTACCACACCATGATGGAATCATGTTGTCTCCAAGTCATTGGAAATCCCGTAGTAAAATCCATGGAAATGACTTCCCATTTCCATTCTGGAATGGGAAAAGGCTACAACAAACCTCTTGGGTGTTGATGCTCAACCTTTACTTGCTGATATTTCATGCACCTTGAAATGTATTCAGCCATGTCCTTTTTCATTCCTGGCCAAAAGTACTATTTTTCGGTGGTAGCAATTGTCTTCTAGTATCCTGGGTGACCAGAATACGGAGCTTGATGGATTTCATTCATAACAACTCTCCTCAACTCTGCTACATTTGGAATATAAACTTTTCCTTTATAATTAAGATGTCCATCTTCTTTGAATTTATATCCCTCATACAACTTCTCAAGACTTTGCTACTGCAATTTGTCTTTTACTTTCTCATATAATTCATCTCCAACAATATGATTAACAATCTGCTGCCTCAAATCTAATTGGCAAATACTAAGAGATGTTACATGCATTTCTTGCACCTTCCTGCTGAGTGCATTAGCTACCTTCTTTGGTTTTCCCTTTATGTGCTTGATTTCAAAATCAAACTCACATAAAAACTCCAGCCATCTTGCTTGCCTAGCATTCAGAGTGGGCTGATCAAATAGATACTTCAGACCACAATGGTCTATTCTTAGTTCAAATATTCTACCCATCAAGTAATGCCTCCACATCTTGAGGGAATATACTATGGATACAAGCTCTAGATCATGATTCACATAGTTCTTCTCATGCTCCTTCAACCTTCTTGACTCATAACATATCATGTGGTTGTCTTGCATAAGGACTCCTCCAAGCCCTTGTCTGTATGCATCGGTACACACCACAAAATATTTCTCTAGATCTGCAACTTTCAATACTATTGCACTGGTGAGAATATTTTTCAACTGCTCGAATATTTCTTCACACCTCGATGTCCAGTCAAACTTTATCCCATTCTTTTGCAAAGAATTAATGGCATGTGAAACTTTAGAGAATCCTTCAATGAATCTCCGGTAGTATCCTGCAAGTCCCCTAAAATATCTTACATCTGTCACATTTCTTGGAGTAGGCCAACTCATAATGGCTTCAATATTTTTAGGGTCCACAGATATACCGTCTTCTAAGATAATGTGATCCAAATACTAAATTCTATCTCTATAGAAGTCACACTTGTTCAGCTTTGCATACAACTGATGCTCCCTAAGCAATTGCAATGTCAACCTCAAATGCTCTTAACGCTCCTCCTTATTCTTAGAATAAATAAGAATGTCATCAAGGAAAACAAGAACAAACCTGTCCAAATATCTACTGAAGACATTGTTCATAAGGCACATAAATGTAGCGGGTACATTTGTGAGACCAAATGGTACCACCACAAACTCATAGTGTCCATACCTTGTTCTAAAAGCTGTCTTATGAATGTCTTCATCCTTGATTCTCACCTGATGGTAACCAGACCTCAAGTCAATCTTGGAAAATACCTTTTCTCCTCTTATTTGATTAAAGAGGTCATCAATCCTAGGTAAAGGATATTTATTCTTCACAGTAACCTTGTTCAATTGTCTGTAATCAATACACGACCTAAGGGTACCATCTTTCTTCTTTACAAACACAATTGGTGCTCCCCAAGGAGAGACACTCTACCTGATATACTTATTTTCCAACAAATCTTGTAGTTGTATCTTCAACTATAGCATCTCTGGTGTACTCTAGTGAGAAATCCCACTTGAAAACTCAAAATTTTTGTTTGTCAAATCGGGTCTCTTCCCCACTAGCCATTCAATGTATCGGGTCCCTAGTGGACTATGCTTCCAACACCTCAACAGTCTAAACTTCATCTGCCTTCCAACGTTCATCGGCTATCCAATCCACTAAATTTTTTTGACGTTTTAGGGTGATCTTCCTCTGGCTTTTGACACGCATCGACGGACCGATCCTCTAAATTTATCCGATGTTTCATGTACTTAGAAAAAAATTCAGAAAAATTTCTCCCTTCGTCTGTCACCGCATTGGCTACTCGATCACCTAAATTTTTTCGACGTTTTCTGCTCTTTGGAAAAATTTCTTCCTTCGTTCACCGCCGCATTGTCTACTCGATCACCTAAATTTTTTTGATGTTTCAGCTTCCTTCAAGAGATCCCTGCTGACACCTTAGCTCCTCTTTAGTGATCGACTTCCGACTATTCCGACACTTCAAATTTTTTTGAAAAAACTCATTTTTCTCATATTCTTCTTTCTGCAGCCATGTTGGCTCCCTTCTAGTGAGCAGTGCTGACACCTCGGCTCTGTCCAGTTGAGATCTTTAGTTTCTCCCAGGTGAAAGCTTCGGTGCTCTTTACATTTTCTCCTCCGGCGGCATCGGAAGTCCTTCTGGATAAATGAGCATAACTTTCGTTGGTCTTTAGCTAATCTGAGCTGATGTATTAGTGGTCTTAAGTTGAACCCTTCCGATGATTTCAACACTTAAAAAAAAAATTGAAAAAAATTTCCTGCGCGGTTTCCTCGTCGGCTGTGTCTTGGGTTACCCTAGCCAAGACCGTCGGCTCCTCTTCACTAAAATCCTTGGCTCCTCTCCACCAAAACCACTGACAGAACTCAGAATTGGAAAATTTTCAAATTTTTCATTCCATGGGTTCCTGTTGGGAGAACTTCCATCTAGGCTATCTGGTGTATCAGATGAGCTTCCGGCTAAGTCCTCTTACATATTGGATGGGCTTCAGCCTAAGCCTTCTGATGTTTTTCACACTTAGAAAATTTTCGCTGAAATTTTCTGTCATTCACATTTACTAATTTCTTCTACTGTTGGAGAGAGGGTAGCCTGCCTCTTTCAGTGATTCTTCACATCCCATTCAGGCCCATTTTGCAACAACAGCTCTAATACCATAAGACTGTAATGTCCCTGACCCTCTGACCAGTGAAAAGGATGCTACCAAAACCTTAACTATCTGGGCAACTAGCCCCATGAACATGTGCACACATAAATTGTAATAAAATTCTTTGAAGTAAAACATGTAGAGCTGCATATTTATTTAACATACAGTGGAATCAATTCATACATTCAAGCATTCAACATGTTCATCATAATCAATTAAACAGGAATTATAATTGCAAAGATGAAATAGGCAAGAATACTTATCTTGTGAAGAATTCATCCTGCAACTAGCTACGTCGCTGCAACATTCCACCTAACCATAGGCCAGTGTGCTCCTTAGTCTCTCAGCAACACTGCCACCCCCCGAGCTAGGGATGATTCCCCAAGGAAAAAGGAACAAGCAGGATTACACATAGCCAAGGATACACAAATCAGTCAAGGCAAAACAGTTTTGTTTATCAGGCCATTAGGGAGCTGGGAAAAGCTGAATGCTATGCTGGTGAGATCATTGAAGAGCGAAGGACACCTACACCAGAACTAGCCTGACTTCTAGGACACCCACACACACCCAACACAAGGAAGTCAATCCCTTCTCTGCTACACAGTCCCTCGGACCCTGACTTCCCTTCCAATGCTATTCAGGGGTTGTGGAGAATAAATCCATCCCTCTATCTCTATCTGTGTGGCTCCAAAACACACCAGGTTTATCAAGCAAACCAAGCTTTCATTCCCACTCCAACAAAGTCTAAAGACCAACCACTGCATACACACAGCAAGACAAGCAATTCATAGCTTTGACTGGGGAATTTGACTCTTGAGTCTTTCTTGGCCCTATCATGGCCAAAAATACTCAATAATAACCCACAACAACCCAAAATGAAAATAAACCCACATCAAACCAAAAATTGTGGGGAAAACAACAGCCCTGATCTCAACATTGAAGCAATGGGAAATACACAGCCCCAAGTTGGAAGAGGAAATCTGACTCTCAGCTTGGACAAGGGGACATATACACAGAACTACAAATTAGGGAGGAAAATACATACACACCCCAGAATGTGAATAGTTCATTCACAGGAAAAATTGTGGATGACAGAAAACATCTACCTTAGCTTTCTGTGTGAGGAAACGATGAAGAATCCCAACCTATGCGTGAGGAGAAGAGAGAATGACAGTCTCTCTGTGTGAGGATGGATGTGAATGGAATAATTCTATTCTTCCTATTTTCCTTTCCCACATGAAGTTAAAGAGTCCACTGGTGGAGTGTGCATGTGGGCAAGGACTGCTAGTCTTGCCACACATCACTGCCCAGCAATAACTGCCCCAACTAACAACATAAGTTTTAATGTGGTAGCTGACTGATGAGACAAGGAAAGGTGAGTAAGTCAAAAGGGGTTTAACAACTGACACATGGCTTTTCCCATAGCCTCAAAGTTTAATAATTCCCCCTCCTTATCCTTAGGAAAACCATTCCCTTTTTATCATGGCTGCATTGAAATAGCTGGTTGGGGTTCATTTTAATTAAAGTGCATATGTACATAATGCCAAAACTATAATGTTCTATATATCACGATATACCATCGGCAATGATTTCAATCACCGAAACATAAGACAACCAAATCGATGGTGGGGCTTTGTCCTTTAGCTCCACACCATGATTAATTACAATATATACATCATATACATTTACTACAAATGGGGTCAAAACCGGGGTGTTATAGTATCCCACAAATATACCTTTCTTTCGTGAAGGATCTAACTTCGTCCTCTTTTCTTTCAGAATTTGTATGTATATAGGATAGCCGAATATTCTAAGATGGCTGACTTCTGGTTTCTTGCTGAAGAAAACTTCTTCAGGTGTCTTCTTATTGAGTACTCTATGTGGAGTACGGTTCTGTACATACACCACTATTCTGGCAGCTTCTTCCCATAGATGCATGGGAAGATCTTTATCATGAAGCATGGCCCTTGCTGCTTCCATGATCATTCTATTCTTTATTTCTGCAATCCCATTCTGTTGTGGATTATATGGAGTGGATAACTGCCTCTTAATCCCTGAGTCTTTGCATAGCTCTTTGGATTCATTTGATGTGAATTCTCCGCCATTATCTGATCAAAAGGACTTGATCTTCTTTTCTATGTGGTTCTCGATCAAGGCTTTGAATTCCTTAAACTTGCTGAATACTTCATCTTTGTTCTTCATAAAGGATATCCATTCTTTTCTAGAAAAATCATCAATAAAAGAAACATAGTATACATACCCGCTTAGTGAACTAGATGACATTGGACCGCATACATCAAAGTGGATGATTTCCAAGATTCCTTTTTCCTTACTCTCGCTACTTGGAAATGTCTTCTTTTTGTTCTTCCCTTTCGCACATCCTTTGCATACACATTCATGTTTTGTTTGCATTTTTGGGAGACCTTTGAAAAACTTTACTTGCAAGTGGTAGTGCTCTGTAATGCACATGTCTAAGCCTTCTATGCCAAAGCTCATTTGGTTCTACCGAGTCATGAACCAAAGCTTGTTCTGGTTGGTCCTTCAATTTGTATATTCCTCCTTCTTGTTCCCCAATCACTATTGCATCATCAAAAGACTTTCTCTTTGGCCACATGAGGACTTGGCCATCTAAAAATGCAACCCTCATTCCTTTTGAATCCAATGAAGATATGGAGAGGAGGTTCTTGTTTAGTCTAATTACAAATAATACATATTTCATCTTGATAGAATTTCTAGAGTCTAGCTTGTATGAAGATTCACCACTACATTTTATTGGATACTGGTAGTCATCTCTGAGTTTCACCTTGTGAGGTGATTCATGTTTAGATAGTTTCACAAAGGATTCCTTGAATACTATCATATGTTTGGAAGCACCACTGTCTATAATCCAATCATTGCTACCATGTGTGAGAGTTCTCATGAGAGCGGAAATCAAAACATATTCTTCATCACTTGAAGAATCATCATTGTCTTGTCTATTTCTCTTTACGGAAGGTTCATCATCCTCTGCAACATGAGCATGATGTCTTCTCTTGTTTCCCTTCTTCTTGTGAGAGCTACTTTTGTTTGATGAGAGTGCTTACCTATGTGGTGGTTAGATCTGGTTTTCTTGGATTGTACTGTGAGAGCTTGATCTTCACTTCCCATATTTTCTTCTCGATCTATTATCCAAGCTTCTTCTTGAGAGCATTCTTCCCATTGTCTGCTAAACTTAACTAACTTCTTCTGGCACAGATCCCTTGAATGAAAGAGTCACATGTCCTAGGGAGACCATTCAAGATGGTCATTACAATTGCTGCATTCTCCACTTCTTCATCTATTGCTTCAAGTTGTTCTTTGATCCCGAAGACCCTTGTGAAGTATGACTGTATGGTCTTTGCATTCTGGTCTTCACATTCTTCAATTGGTTCCTCAAGGTCATCTTCTGTTTTATGTTCTTTCCTTCAAACAATTTGGTTAGGGCATCAAACATATCTTTAGGTGTCTTTAGGGAGGACACTTGTGGTATGAGGTGATTCTTGATTGAATCAGCAATAATCCTCTTAGCCATACCCAACTTGTTCTTGTGTAAGGCATTAGCCTCATCTCTCTCTCGAACTGGAATCTCCTCATTGATGTAGGAGTCCAACTCATTTTCTTCCAGGACCAGGGAGATCCTATACTTCTAGGATCGAAAGTTATAATATCCCTCAAGCTTTTCATTAAGCTTGGTATGATGAGACATATTAACTGAGAACCTCAAATGGAAATACAACAGATTTAGATCTTACCAAGTCAATATGTCGGATCTGAATCTGGAGCTAAATTTCTGCAGTGTTGGTTTAGGAGAAGATTAGGGTTTGAATTTCCTGGAGTTATGTCCAACCAAAAGCTTTGATATTGATATATAAACTTTTATTTTAAGGAGGAGATCAATCCTGGCCTAGGCTCACTCAAAAATTCCACTTCTGTGGAAATCCCTAATTTTTGGCACTAGTGTCAGGTCAAAAACTAAAAATGCTCAGAATCAAATTTTGGTTCGACAGAAAGATGCGCCCTGGGGAGGAGAGTCAGTCCAACCTTCTTTTGCTAAAAATATGTGGAGAGAGATCCAAAAAGTAGGAAGCCCTATTTTTCGTAGCTGCACAGTGTCTTCTTCTCAGGTTAGCTCTGATACCATGTTAGATTTTTATAATTTAAGCTATCATTAACTTAGGATCTTAACAGAGAGAATAACAAGCACAACAATCAAACACATAAGACAATGAACACAAAGATTTTCCTCGGGGAAACCATAAAGGAGAAAACCACGCAACTTCCTCAGAGATAGAATCAACACCAAATAGCAAAGCCCCAAAAACAGTAAGGTGATATCTCGACAGTAGTAGCCTCTTTCTCTCTAGCCCCAGCAAGTTCTTCTTTGTCATCTATGCGCTACAACTGAGTGTGTGATAAATAGAGAGGCTCACTCTCTATTTATACTAATTCCTGACTTGACAATGACTCACTAGGGCTGACTTCTCTAGGAGAGTCTAATAACCCTAGTGCCCCGAAGCTGTGGGGACTTTAACCCTTCAACAATAGGAGGGTTACTCATAATGACTTGACATGACTTGTTTATATTATAGAACCTCCCAATAGGAAAATTAGGGCATGAAATGACTCAAAAAAATTATACACACTTCCCAGAATAAACATTGGGGTACAAGACATAATATATACAAGTGAATACATTCCAAAGTTACAAACACATCAACAAACTGGAGCACTCTGGGGGTGATCTGAGTGTCATAATTGCACTTAATTGCTAACTTATGGTTACAATCAGTTAAACATAGCAGTGAAGGAACCTCCATTCATTAAATTGATTATTTAATTAATACTTAATGAACTAGAGTCAATAGAGATGCCTCCAACCACCTCTGATGGCCAGTTAGACTTCAATTAACCTCATCGGGGTTCATTGGGGTAATTGATGTGCTACCACTTGTTGGTTGGCATGTAGTGACATGTGTCTAAGCTAATTTTAGTTATACTTAGTCATTTATTGCACTCCAACTTTAGTTAGGACTCAGTTGAGTCAATTAGGGTTTTGATCAGTGGTTAACTGGTGTGTTCATTGTGGCTTACTGTCAGTTAAGCTAGACTCACTCATTCAATTCAAATGACCTGCTTGGGAATTTGAATTGTCTTGGAATTCATGCATCTTGCATGATCATTGTGTTGTATCATCATTCTATTTTTTATTATACAGAGCTGCTACTTCCATTGCAACACCATTTTTCCAATTTTATGCATATTTGTCTATATTCTTTGTGAGACTGTGTTTTCAGTTCCTAGATCACTGTGAAAAATTAATATCTAGACTTAATGGCACTTATTCATGGAGGTCGAGTAGATAGATGGATTAGTTTTACTAGGCTAGGAAACTCTAAACATCCTTGCATGTTGGATTTCCCTCGTATAATGTGGTAGCTCTTCAGTACTTAATGATAATACATAAATTCAAATTTTCATTTAATCACTTATAAATAAGTATGATGAGATCAATATTTTTCTCAAGTCGTTCTCACTCGTAAGTTATTAAATTCTTTTCGGTAACCCCTAGTGCTTACCAAAGCCCATACTCAATGCTTATAAGAGGAAGTTAAAAACATAGTGCAATTCTAGAGCTCTCGCTCAACACTAAATGCTAGGATGTACTTCTACGATACACCTAGGGATACAATGGCCAAAGATCCAATGCTCCAGAGTTTATGCTCAACATCAACATGGAATGCTCCAGACCTTATGCCCAGCATTTCCAATTATATTTTCATGTGTTCCATAGCTTTATGCTCAACACAAATGTAAGTACTCATGTGCTCTAGAGCTTCTCACTCAACAAAAAACATCTCATCGATCATGTGCTTCAGGGTCCATGCCCAACACAAAACATTTCATCAATCATGTGTACCAGGGTCCACACCCAACACAACCAACATATATATATCCATATGTATCATGAATAATTGGCTTACACCCAATATACAAAACAAATCATCATGTTCATATGCAGTGGGGTCTTTAACCCAATATAAAATAAAACACCAATATAATCATTGTAGCTAGGGTTTTCACCCTAGCTTGTGCTGATGAGCACCTACTAAGGAATCTGGAATCCTTAGTAGCAGTTCAATGATGTATATGAATTAAA
>LPNX011201548.1:0-18095 GCA_001517045.1 Pseudotsuga menziesii
AACTTCCCCTCCTCTCCCTCTCTCTCTCTCACACACACATCCCTTGAGTTTTATAACAATATAGTTAGGTTGAAGAGAGGGGGGTGTTAAGGCACTAAGACTTATGGAGTGCTTGTTAATCCCCCCTAAACATTGAATGATCCCTTAGCCGTGGAACAACCTTCTTAAATGCTCCTAAAAGCTATTCGAGCAAAACGCATACTCGTTTTATGTGGTTAAAATGCACTCTCATTTTTGTTAACAATATCGGGTGTGCGTTTTGTTTCATTATAAACAACAACAGTCCCTGTCCGAGAAACACTCTAATAGATTTCACGCAGGTTTCATAGTCTGTGTGCAATTTCAGGTTGTAGACATTGCATTCATTCTCTTCTTCATCATATTATCACACAAAATTTTGTTTTTGACATCAAGCATCTCCATCACACGTTTCTAAGTATTGCTTGGAGCATGGTATACATTGAGGAGCAAGAAAGAAAGAATTAATTAAGCAAGAAAGAAACCAAGCTTGGGGAATCTCCCATTGAGGAGCACCATAGAGAATCTCCACCATTGTTTTTATTTCAATTCAGGAGCTAGCAAAGGCAACATTAACTTGCTAATTGTGGCGGAGTATGTAGACACAATTGAGCAAGAAAGAAACCAAGCTTGGGGAATCTTCCATTCAGGATCACCATAGAGCATCTCTACCATTGTTTTTTCTTGCAATTGAGGAGCTGTCAAAGGAAACATTCTTCCCAATGTCCCCCCTAACTTGAGTATTTAGACACAATTTAGCAAGAAATAAATCAAGCTTGGGGATTCTCCCATTGAAGAGTACCATTGACCACCTTTTTTTATTGCATTTGAGGAGCTAGCAAAGGCAACCTTCCTCCCAAACTTCCCCTTGATTTGAGTATCTAGACACAATTGAGCAAGAAAGAAACCAAGCTTGGGTAGTTTCCCATTAAAGAGTACCATTGACCATATCCACCTTTTTTTTTATTGCATATGAGGAGCAAGCAAAGACAACCGTCCTCCCAATCTTCCCCTTAATTTGACTATCTAGACACAATTGAGCAAGAAAGAAACCAAGATTGGGGGTTCTCCCATTGAAGAGCACCATTGACCATCTCCACCATTTTTTTCTTGCATTTGAGCATCTAAACACTTGATTGTTTAGGAAAGAAACCCAGCTTGGGTAATCTCCCATTGAGGAGCACCACATATCATTGATCATTGTGGTGATGGGAAACTCACGCAATCAAGCAAGAAAATTAGTAAGGAAGAGGATACCCAATGAAATCCTTGAAGAAATTGGAAAAAAGAAAAGAAATGACATGACCAATCAAAGACTCTCTATGGACACTCAACCCATTCCAGTTGTTGAGGATGCCATAGTTCTTCCTACCAATCCACATCAAGAAAGACAAAAGCATTTGCTCAAGGGGCCTTTGGTCTCCATATCAGTTGAAGAATGAGCACCACATGGCACTGATCAAGGAGTAAAACGTAGTTGCACATCAAGGCCACCTGAAACCTTTGCAAATTTAATTGGATGTGGGTATACAAGTGACAATGTTACAGAGATTTTGAATGCCAACCGTATGCTCGATGAAGACAATCTTGTTCATACCACCCAGGAGATTTCCAATTTCCATTGCCCGACCAACAGCAAGAGACGGAAGGACATGAAGCTCATGTCCAAATGCCAGATTGACTAGGTGATATGGTACAGGGCGCAGTTCCAACCTCCCTGCCTCCATTAGCAACTTCATGCCGAAGAACTCCAAAACATATACAAATCGATGAAAGTCCCATTGGTTTGCTTGAAGGTACGTTGTCTAAATGTAGTATTGCATATCAATCTCAATAGATACTTGTCAACTATTTTGATTCTAAATGTGATGGAGATAAATGTAGATTATTTATATCGTTGTTAAAATCTAGGTCTATGACTCTTGTTAGGAGAAACTTAAGGATAAATATGATAAACAGTTCTGAACCAAGTTTTCATGTTGTCAGAAGTTTAGTAGATGCATTTAGTACTATTGGAAAGAAATCTCGTTCAAAGGATCACAATACATCTCATCGTGTGTTGTCACAATCAATCGTGAACAAAAGCACTAGGGCCCTCCGACTTATTAATTCTACATCCAAAGTTGTAGGATTGGATATCAAAGCACTCTGTAGGTATTGTTCTAGAAGAGAACAACTTGACTCTAGTCAAACAGATGTCTGGTCCTTCATTGGCAGGTTACCACGCTCCAATATGATTCTCATTGATGCGGTAAAGGGACTGGTGTAGGATTTTTCGTGTGCCAATAGTAGACCTTCATCCAATAAAAAATATGTACTAAAATTGATAATGGGTTCAAGGGATCATGAGCTCCACATTAAACATTTTCTTGACATGACAAAAACAGAATTATATGAGAGATTTAGGCATGAACATAATGAACTTAACTTGGGACAAATATCCTTCGAGAAATGCAAACCATGGTATATTAAAATAAACACAACTCGTAACACATGTTGTTGTCAATATCACATTGAGTACGATTATTATTATGACACATATATACATATATTGCGTGTATTGCATAACACTCTTGTACAAGAATGCTCAACTACATTGCCACCGACATCATCTAGAGACTTTATTCATATCATTTTGTGTAGAAGGACAGAAGGTTTCACCGTTTTTATCAAATGCCTTGCGTAGATGGGACATGACCAAGGTGTTGTGGAATGGAATTTTTGCACAAATGCATACATGTGACCGATGAGCATGAACTTGGGAGATCTCAAGTGAACTTGCAGTCATTCAAATATGTCACATATGATATCGATGGAGGGAATGAAAGAAAATAAATACAATTGGTCGCCTCTCAGTTAGTAACGAGTTCTTAAATAGTATTCTTTTCTTCATGTATTGCTACTTCATATACATAACAACCTATTGATATATACATCTTTATTGTTGATCTACCAGGTACTGGTTTGCAACTTCATGGAGAAATTCTTTGGAAAGACACAACAATATGCAAAGAATGTACATGTGGCTCATTGGCAATATGAGCAGTTTAAAACATCCAGGGATACATTTCCTATTGGAACTATATTATTAGTGGTCGATTTTGTGGAAAACTACACTCTTCAACCATAGAACAAGATTCAGAGTATATATTATCACTCAGACCAGAACACCATAATGGTCCATATCACCTATAGACATGGGGAAGATAGTAATGAAGCTAAAATGGTTATATTGAAGGAGTAGCACTTTTACGTAAGTGATGACAGGTGTCATGAATTGGATTGTGTACAACACATCTTTCAATTGTTCTACAATCACCTGGAGAATAACAATATATAGATGGAACAACATTGGATTTGGTCTGATGGTTGTGCTGGGCAATTAAAAAATTCTCGTGTCTTCCAATGGTTGTGTATTCTCCACAAGAGGCACAAGGTGCCACATATTTGGAGCTATTTTGAGACCGGACACAGAAAAGGGGAACATGATGGAGCAGGTACATGCATCAAGACTGCATTACATAGGAAAGAGATGAAATTCACAACTATTTCGCTCATCCGAGATGCAAAGAACATTGTTGCATGGTGCTCTTTAGTGATGGGGAAGGGAGCCAGAAGGCAAGAAGAGCAGTCTTATCAAAAAGCACATGTACAAAGATATTTTTGGGAGGTGTTCGATGTAGATTGATCACACCTATATGAGTGCAAGACCTTCCAACTCGTGCATTCCATTCAGCTAGAACGTTAAACAATTCTATAGTTGAAATGTCGACAAGGAAACTCTCTTGTTTTTGTTATCCATGTAACATTGGTGAATGGGACAACTGTGAATCAACATATTGGGTTGACAACTAGGATCGTGTATCACTCCCCATTGGTCAACAAATAACTACATAATATCCTAGTTGGAGGTGGGCCAGTCGAGTATTTCACATGACTATGACCACATTTCAAATCTTGTACAACCAGGTTCGACTATTATGTTGATAACTTTGAAATGTTTGACTACTAGTTGTGTTTAGTTAGCTGACTCCTAGGTCTGCACTTTATTTTATGTGGGGCACATATACGCAGTGGTTTCCCCAATAGGAAATGAATGGCACACTGACTACTAGTTGGCACATTGCTTGGATGGGAAGCAGACCCTCATTGTCTCATATTTAAGCGAGTCTGAAGGCAATGATTTTACATTTGGGTTGATGATTATCAAAGGAGAATGTTTGACATAGGTTTCCTATGCACGAAAGAAAAAAGGTTATGTATTTGAATATTATAGACTAGGTCAGATTGTATACCATTATACAAACTAGTTATTGGCACAAACCTCTAGCTGCAAACCATTCCAAGCAAGAACTCATCAAAGTCATGATACTTGTTGGGTGTTATAATGCCTAGATTAATTCACCTAATATTTAATTATCGACCGGGATTGGTAGGCTTTGAGTTGCTACAAAATATATGTGAAGGTACAGGGTGGCGTGTAAATATTTTAACAAACAAAAGATCGAAGATATTTCAAAATGAAAAACCGAGTCAAACTCCTAAGAATGCAATTATTAATATAATTGAACCAAGACAAAACATCAAACTAAAATAAGATCAAGCTATATTACTTTAATTAACAAATGAGAATACAATCACTGCTTTTTATGACAAAGTCTATTTAGTGACTTCAAAAAATAACTAAGCAAAGAAAGTGTACATTTGGAAATGCAAGTACACACTAGTAGAAAATGAGAAATTAATGACTAAAAAAATGACTAAAATTAGGCTATAAACGACTATTTTTGAGTCGGTGACTAATAGTAGCAAATTACCACTATCTTATAGCTAGTCGTATTTCACTAGTCATTAATAGCTTGACTTAGTAGTCATTGATTTAGTCATTGATTTGGTCATTGATAGACAATGATTTAGTTATTGATAGACAATGCTTTAGTCATTGATAGTCAATGATTTAGTCATTGTTTTAGTCATTGATAGTTAATGATTTAGTCACAGATTTAGTCATTGATTTAGTCACTGAGTTAATCATTGATTTAGTCGCTGATTTAGTCACCGATTGCAACCATTAATGACCAAATATATGACTAAATAAACTACTAAATGTTAACATATTAATGACTAAGCTAAATACGACTAAGATACAAGAAATTAGCTACGAATAGTCATATATATGTGAATTTAGTCATTTTTGTAGTCACAAATTTATGATAGGGCACGGAGGAATCGAACCACCAACCTCCTGCCTATAATTAGGCAGGCACTCTACCATTGAGCTAGCACCCTTTAAGAAGTTGTTATTGCTTGACAATGATGATATTCAAACAAATTTATGATAGATATCAATCTACAAACTACATAATTATTGCTATTACAACTTACAAGTAACTAGTATTTATGAAAGTAGTCATTTACGCAGTGGAGAATTATAAATAAGAAGGAGCTATGTTGGATGATTTCGCAAATCTCGACGTTTCTATCCCTACTATGGGAAGGGTAAGGAAGCTGCTGTGTCCCCATTACACACTACTACATTTTGACCAAAAATACGACGGTCGTATTGTCGAATTTTCAACACTTCCCTGTCGCATGTACGACACTATGACTTTTTTTAAGCGTCGGTGGATTTTCGTCGGTTATACAACATCTTTCCAATCCGTCGGTTAAGTGATAGCTCAGTTTACCATCAGTTAAATGTAAATCATCGGTTATCCGACATCTAGTTCATATTAAACTTTAAACTTGGCTGTCGCTTAAACGACGATAATGAAAACGTAAGTGTCGGTTAAGCGACGTGTTGAGGCCTGGAAATTCACAGGCGGCAACAGTAAGGGATTCTCCCCAATCAACGTTCCAAACTAGCCCGTTGACTGTTTGGAATAGGGAATCCGTCCGGTTTACGGTCTGGCTACTGTAGGTCAAGAAACGAAAACTGAAGCTTTATCGGTTGCGGCTCGGCCCACCGAGTTTTTGTATTTTGACTTAAAGAAATGATATGCAAGTGCCTAACTAAATGCAGGGGGTCGAGATGCAGGGAGCGGTCACAACGTGATGCGTAGGTTCTTACCTCTTGTCTTGTGCTCGCAAGCAACCAAACCAGATACAAAAAGAAATAAACTAACTCTCTAAACTATCCCTAAGGAGCAAGGTTATCATTTTGGATGAGCAATACATTTTCACATACATTAAGAGGAATCACAGATAGCTGATACTTCTTCTAAAGCACATGAATTCTTACAGATATTTAAATAACTGGATAGCCGATCATTTTATGACAACATTTATTGCTCACTATGAAAAATATCCCAAAAAACTACTGAAGAACATTTAACCAGAACATAGGTTCAGAACATTAAATACACTTACAGTAAATGAACACACAGCTGAAAACAAAATAGTTCCTCTTCAACGTTATTCATTGAGTTGCGCTGATACATTCCACTTTTACTCTCTCCGATAGACAAATTTGCAGTTTCCTTTGCAAAACAAAGTAGTTCCTCTTACAAGCAAACATTTACAAAAATTTTCCAGGGGAAAAAGCCCTTTCTCAGTCCTACTTCTCAATATTTAAACTAGAACTGCTACCCCTGGGGCTGCTTTCAAGCGTGTGACTTTTCAGTTTCTTCAATGCTTCATATTCCGATCTTTTGTCAGCAGGTGATCATGAAACACTCGGTAACTGATTAGTTTCTGGGATCACGCCTTTACAGCTCCGGATTTCGTCCTCCATTCGCCTCACTTCAATCATACCTTCGCCAAATGGGTTAGTCTTTCTTCTTGTCGTGGCAGATTGACCGGTCGCCTGGAAAATTCCTGCATTCAACTCACGAGTATGGTTCAATCAACAAATATAATTAATTAACCATCATTCCGCAATGAAATGGTCGAGCGAAACACACACGGGTCTGGCAACATATCCTATGGTCACCGGTGGGAAAATTCAAGTCGGCCATCAAATGTAAGTGAGCTCGCAGGCTAGAGGGTTCAGCCAGCCGCAACGTCGGATGAGGCTTGAGTTGCGGCCAGGCAAAATGTGGGAGGGATAGGCCATAAATCGAACGTCGCGCGGTTTTAGCTTCGGAAGTCGGAAGACTCTGGGAGCCACAACGACGGAGGAGGAGAGCTAGAGGATACGCGGAACGGACGGGAAGAACTTAGTCGGACGTCGGAAGAGACTCAAATCGGAAGCTGACTATATTTTCCCAGCCGCAATGGCAGGCAAGGAGAAGCTACGGACAAGCGATTTGTAGTTAACCTAAATCGGGCGTCGGACGACTTTAAGAAATCGGATGCTGAAATGATCTGGGAGCCGCAACGGCGGCGGGAGAGAAACTCATAGCTTCCGACCTGGAACTAAAAGGGGGTTGATTACAGAAAAAACCAAGTATTCAAACAGCTTTAAGCATCAGGCATAGCTAGGTTCGTTCTTTCCACGAAAAGGCAACTCTGAAAAACAAAGATTTCCCCCTTTTTCGACCAGTACACCGGCATCCATGAGCCAAACCAAAACTGAACGAGGAAAACATAAACCGACTGACATCCATCTTCGAAGTAAAACAAAAAATAGATATGCCGGAGAGGCTCAAGTCTTTAATGATCAAACCAAGTAAAATGATGAGGAGGGGCCCAGAGTTTAAGTAAAAATAAATTCGGGGAGAACGGTTGCGGTAGCAACAACTGGCAACTTCCTGGTGAACCTAGATCTCTGGGTGAATTTTCTTTGAGTAGCAGACTGTTTCTTAACCAAAATGCATTAAAAGAAATCTTCCAGCTATCTGGATTTCTCCCATGACCGCAGTGTGTACCTTAATCATTGATGCTAGTCCCATTTGGGGAGAGGGGAAACCGAAACCTTCAAGTCCAGACCACTATATTGAGGGCAGAGTATGAGTTTCATTATTACCTCTGTTTTCAGGTAGCTAACAACATGGACACCACAGGATTGCAGTAGATGGTAGACAGCAATATTCGTTTGTTCCTCATTCCCATGCCATTTTGACACTTTTGTGTCTTTGGACTTTTGTCCCTTTCATTTGAGTCTTTCTGTGCGCCTTTCTTACTGAATTTTAATTCAGGATCCTCTATCCCATAGTGTCCTTTTGTGTGAGTGGTATATTTTTTAATTTTCAGCTCACGGACGGAGAGGATATTTTGGATTTAAGTGCTTATGATTCAGCACCTGTTTTGATTTATGATTATTTTATAGAAGTGCTGACTCTTTATTCGCCTTTGGCCTTTGTTTTTTGGCATGGGATCATTTGTATCTAATACACTGTTCACCTTGCTTCTTCCTATGGGTCCTTTACTGTTGCTCCTTAGAACATTTTAAACGTGACGTGGATGGAGCCCCGACATAGTACTCCAGACTCTTCGAATTTGGTTTAATTCACAGGGGTTAAGTAGGACTTCAATGCACACAACATTTATTCGAGAAAACTGTAAGGCTGGAAGAAATATTTTAGCAATACACAGGCTGACACTCAACGTATTTGCTATTTCCCAAAAGACCTTAATATCCTCCAGACAACCGCAAGTCCGTTCCCCTTATTGAAAATCAAAACTTAAAATTAAAAAAAATGAAAGCATGACTCGAAAACAGCCACACAGCTTATTTATATACAAGGCAGAAACAATCGAAAAAAATCAAGAAAAGTAAGGATTGAGAACCAGACCATTAACTGGCAAGTTCTCCTCCCATCCTTGTAAATCTTGCAGCTTATAAGTAGCAGGGCCAAGTTTGGCTACAATCTGAAAGGGACCTACCCATAACTGCTGGAATTTGGTATGCTTTCCTTTTTCATCATGGGGGTGGTCCCACTTGAGGACTAAGTCTCCTACTTCAAAGTCCTTTTTCCCAGCTTTATGTTTGTCAAACCATCTTTTGACTATCTCCTGCTGTTGTTTGAAACGTTCTCTAGCCTTGGATTTGGATTCTTTTGCTTTTAGGAGATTATATATTCTTATTTGCAGAACCTCATCATCCGACCCCCTAGACTCTTGAGCTAGTATGGAGGATGGTAGCAGAATATTGGGAGGCAGGATGGCTTCCTTTTCGTACACAAGGGTATAGGGTGACACTCCTACTGCAGACTTGGGGGTAACTCTGTCAGCCCACAGGGCGTTTGGTAAGGCTGAGTGCCAACTTCGCTAGTTTTCTATGACAGTCTTCTTCAGGATTCTAATGAGGTTTTTATTGGAGGATTTAGCCAGGCCATTCCCTTGCGGATAGTAGTTAGCCGAATAATGTAATTTTATCCCTTTCTCATGAGCAAATGCGGTCAATTTAATGGATGAAAAGTATTTAGCATTATCAAAAACTACTGAAATTGGAACTTCAAACCTGGTCATGATATGATCTTGTAGGAAGCTAATGACTTCGTCTTCGTTTATCTTGCGTAATGGGATAGCTTCGACCTAGCGAGTGAAGTAATCAGTCGCGGTAAGAATGTACTTGTGTAGCAGGGAAGAATTTAGTTTTATTTCTCCAATAATGTCCATCCCCCATTGTTCAAATGGTTCGGTAATCATAACAGGATTTAGGGGTGCTGCTGACTTGGGCTGTCTTCCGCCACACCTTTGACAAATGTCACATTTCCTGACATGTGCATGTGCATCCTTGAAGAGTGTAGGCCAATAGTATCCGGATTTAAGGATTTTGTGGGCCGTAGTGTCACCTGAATAATGTCCCCTAGCCGGACCATCATGTAATTCTGCCATTACTTTCTCAGCATCTGCTTTCTCCAAGCATCTCAGGAGGACTCCATCGTAATTTTTCCTGAATAACACGCCTTCCACAATTTGGTAGGAAGCTGATTTCAGACGCAACGCTCTCCTTTGTTTGGAATTCCAATGCTCTGGCAATAGCCCAGACTGCAAGTAATGCACAAGGTCCCTATACGAGGACTCAGGGGCTGTAAACAGAGGGCATACATCCATTACATGCAATTCAGCTTCATCTTCCCATGCTTGTTCTTCGTTGTTCCTTCTTCCAGTCATTAATTTGCATAGCCCTTGACCTTTCACTATAGTGGCTGGCTTGAATTCAAGGTCGTATTCTTGAAGAGCTGTTACCCAGTTGCCCCTTCTTTCTCCTAATTCTTTTTGAATGAGAAGGGATCTTACCGCTGGGTAAGGGACTATTACCTTGGTCCGATTCTTCAATATATAAGGCCTGAATTGTTTTACTGCCTTAAACACCGCGTAAACCTGCTTATCAATGGCTGGGTAGTTTAACTCAGCTCCTTTTAGCCTAGTGCTCATAAAAGAAATTGGGAATTCATCACCCCCATCTTCCTTTTGCATAAGCACGGCTACCAACGAATCATCGGACGCAAAAGTATACATAATAAAGTCCTTGTCAAAGTCTGGACTTTTCAGAGAAGGCACATGTGCAACAACAGTCTTGATTTTACTGAAAGCATTCTTTTCAGTCTCAGTCCACTTAAACTATGCATTTTGTTTAACCATCTGCTGTAATGGTTTAACAGTCTGGGAAAAATCAGGCACAAACCTACGTACGAAATTTATTGTTCCCATGAAGGATTGCATTCCTTTTTTATTATGGGGCATGGGGATTTGTTCAATGGCTTTGATTCTTTCTGGGTCTATAGATATACCTCTCTTTGAAACCATATGCCCCAGTAACTTGCCTTCTGTGACTGCGAATACGCATTTCTTAGGATTGAGGGAAATGCCGTACTTTAGACAGCGCTCAAAAATTTGTTTTAAGTGGAAAGCATGCTCCCCTCTTTTCTTTGAGAATATAGTGATGTCATCAAGGTATACCACCACACTTCGTCCGATCAGTCCGCGAAAATCTATGTCCATGGCTCTTTGAAATGTCGCGCCAGTGTTAATCAGTCCAAAAGGCATCCTTCTATAGGTGAAAGTTCCCCATTTAGTTCTGAACGTTGTCTTCAACCTATCTTCCTCAGCCACTGACACTTGGTTGTAGCCAAAGAATCCGTCTAACAATGAAAACAATTCAGAACCGGAAACCATCTGCAACAATTGCTCCATGGGAGGCACCGGATAGTTGTCTTTGTCTGAGGTGCGGTTTAAGTTTCTGAAGTCCATGCACAGTCTGATTTCTCTCGACTTTTTTCTGACCGGCACCAAATTTGACACCCATTCTAAATGCCAAACTTTAAAAATAATCCTAGCGTCCAGTAATTTTTTTACCTCACTTTGAATTAGTGGTTCCAGCTTTGGGTGCATCCTCCTTGACGGATGCTGATATGGCTTGGCGCCTGCCTTAATAGGGATGACATGCTTGATAATGTTGGTGTCATAGGTCTTCAAATCTGCGTATGTCCATGCAAAGATATCTTTGTATTGTTTAAATAGACTGAGGAACCTGTCTCTTTCCGTCGGCGAATAGCATTTGCCAAGGTTCACGAACTTGGGATCCGTTTCAGTCCCTAAGTTTATTAGCTCGAACTGTAGCGTTGAGCTATGTGTCTTCACATTAGCAGGTCTTCTAAATTTTTCGTTCAAGTCAAACATCTTCTCTAGTGTTCTGACCCCTTTCGGAATGAAATTGTCATATTTCATTTCAGCTTGATGTTCCTCATCGTCGATAATGGCCCCTTTAAAAGCCTCGTCATTGGTCAAGTATTCGATTATTTGCTGATCATCATCAAATACTCGCAAGTTGGTAATCATGTCGGGTACAGATGGCCTGAAAAGCAGTTCAATAGAGCATTTGTTATTAGTGGGAACCAACCTGGCGGCTGATGTAGCTAGAAGATCAACGGCTGCATTTTTTATTCTTGGGATTGAAATAATGTTAAATGCATGAAAACATTTAAGCAACTCCCATACCTTGTTTTGGCAAGATTTCAAATGAGGGGAAACACAATGTATTTGATTTCTTATTTGCTTTACAACTATTTTCGAGTCCCCAAAAACTTTTAAATTACTAACCTGTAGCTTGATTGCTTTCTCGAGTCCCTACAGCAGTGCTTCATATTCAGCCGTATTGTTAGTACATTTGAACTCTAATCTATAGGATAGGAAGTGCTTTTTTTTTGTGGATCAATGAGGACGCAGCCGGCCCTTGACCCTTCTAACGTTTTCGAGCCATCAAAAAACAAAGTCCAAAACAAATTATCTACTGAAACAGAATCTACTCCTACTGCTAAATCTACTATTTTACAGTCAAACTCATCAGCCTGAGAAAAACGAAGGAGATATGGTTGGGTGTCAGGTGTGTCGCTGGCCTCTTCTGCTTGGTAATTCCCCGGTTCCAGTTCGAGAAAGTAGTTTCCCAACACAGATTTGACTGGTATGTTCTTCTCATTCAATTGAGTAACATTGTGCTTCATGTGAGGTTCTCCCAAAACCTTAATCTGATTGGGACTCCCTTTGTATGGCAGCCAAAGATGTGACCAATCTGAGGCAAAATATCCATTCAACTTCGCTGACCAATTTTTGCTCAACACCAGGCTGTAAGCGTTTGGTATATCAGCCACCACGATGTTAATAACTTGGCATACTCTGTCATCGGATGCTAGGCGGATTAGGACATCTTCCATTTCACCAATCACCTTAACGTGTGTCCTATCCAACTGCACCACCCTTCACGTGGATGGCTTAGGCTGCCCATTTATTTTCTTACATACTGATATGGGCATGACATTTATTGATGCTCCTGAGTCTACCAGACAATTGTGCATGTTATGATTAAATATTTCGAACGTCAGGAGGAAAGGTGGATGTTTAGTTCTAGACATACCTCCGGTACTAGCTTCTCCAATTTCTTCTTCATCTCGAGGCTGATTATCGGCGGGTAGCTTTTCTCCTGACGTTTCAAGTGCCTTTAACAACTTTTCTTTCTGCTGGGTTACTTTGCACATTTCAAACAGTGGGACATTTGCCTTTATCTTCTTTAAATCTTCAACAAGGTCATATTCAATTTGTTGTTTAATGGACTGAGATTGATCAGCACTCACCTTCTCTTTATTTGGTTTAGGCAACGTTCTGTTCTGTTTAGGATCTTGGCTAGTAATGGTGAATTCCGGAATCTGATCAGCCAAGGATTTATCTTGAAAATTCTTCTTGATATTTCTTTGCAACCTTCGGATCTTTGGGAGCAGAAGGCTGTCATCACTAACCGTACCTTTGCTTCTAGTTGTCACGTTAGCTTCTCTAATGTCTCTGTGTCCTTGAGTATTTTCCTCTTCTGCATCTAATAAGGAGACCGAATTCCATAATGCCATGGTCTCTTCTTCCTATTGTTTTGTAGAAGTAGAAATGGTACTTTGTTTCTTTTCATCATCATCTTCTTCCGTTAGTCTCGAATCCAACATCTGGTTCATGACCAATGTCATTGAATTTATCCATTGCGGACAGTTATTTTCGGAATGAGGCTGTTGATGAAAGGTACAGAAATTTTCCATCCCTATCTCAGTCAGATTCATGGATGCAGCTTTTTGAGGAGGAGGTTGGGGTTGATTGTTGTCATCTCTTCTCTTATAATATGGCATGAAGAACTTCTGTGCTTCTTTTTCTTTTTATAAGTCTATGATCTTATTGGACAGCTTTTGCATCATTTTAGCCATGCTTTCATAATATGGGGTCTTTTATTTGGCTTAGTGAACACTAAGGTTTTTCTGCCCGCACCTTTCTCTCTTGATTGCTCTGGATAGTCTTCAATGCTTTCTCTTTCTGCTTCCACCACTTTTGCTTCTTCATAGGTTTCTGTCAAAGTAGGCTTGGCCCTACCTTTCGCAAACATGGCCAAGTCAGGGCCCAACGCTGAAGTGTAGTATTCAATAAGTACTTTGTCTGAAGGCTTATCTGTTTCCGAGAAATTTTTAAGATATGCTGCAAACCTTTGTGTGAAACTGTGCACTTTTTCCTTTTTCTCTTTCTTCAATGCACACAGTCCTTTCATGAGGGCAGCGTGAGTCTTTTGGACTGCGTACTTGCTCCTGAACATTCTTTCAAAGGTATCCTAGTCTGGGATAGAGTTGGCGGGCAATCCAAAATAACAAGAGGCCGCAGCTCCCTTGAGGGTATGAGGGAAAAGTCTACAAACCACATCTTCATGTTCCCCCGCCCTTAATCCTTCTATGGCTAGATAGAAACTCTGCAAATGATCATCTACTAATATCTTCTCATTGGGATCAAATTTAGGCAAGAACTTCTCAAAGGCTTGAGGGAGGTCATGCAAAGGGGGGGTGAGGTTTAGGGGTGATCTGGCTCTCCATGCCGGTGGTGGTGGATTTGGTGGTGGGGGTGGAGGTACGTTTGCATTAACGTCGTCCATGAGTAAAGGTGGTGACTGTGGAGGTGAACCAACAGGGGTATGAACAGGAGAAATGTAAGGGGTCTTTGGGTTTTCTTGATTCAAGGGCAGCTCAACTTCTTGTAAAGCAGTCTCTACAAGTTCTTCCCAGTCTCCAACCAACACCGAATCTTCTACTATGGGATGGTCTTTCTTCTTGTATTCTCTTCTAGGCAATTCGTGAATAATTGGCAACCCTCGAATTTTCTTTACGTAAGCATGGGTGTGTCTCCTCAGATCATTAACAATCTTGTTGCGAACAGGATATAAATGTTCTCTGTTGTCTTCTTCCAGAATTGGATTATGCGGTCCACTACTTTCAGAACTGTAACCAGCGGAATAATCTCAGGAAAACAGGTTTCCCGGCCAGCCATGCACTGGCGGCCCTCCTTCTAGCACCAATTCTATTGAGGCCTGGAAATTCATAGGCGGAAACAGTAAGGGATTCTCCCCAATCAAAGTTCCCAACTATCCCGTTGACTGTTTGGAATAGGGAATCCGTTCGGTTTGCGGTCCGTCTACCGTAGGTCAAGAAACGAAAACTAAAGCTTTACCGGTTGCGGCCCGACCCATCGAGTTTTTGTATTTTGACTTAAAGAAATGATATTCAAGTGCCTAACTAAATGCAGGGGGTCAAGATCCAGGGAGAGGTCATAATGTGATGCGCAGGTTCTTACCTCTCGTCTTGTGCTCGCAAGCAACCAAACCAGATATAAAAAGAAATAAACTAACTCTCTAAACTATCCCTAAGGAGCAAGGTTATCATTTTGGATGAGAAATACATTTTCACATACATTAAGAGGAATCACAGATAGCTGATACTTCTTCTAAAGCACATGAATTCTTACAGATATTTAAATAACCGGATGGCCGATCATTTTATGACAACATTTATTGCTCACTGTGAAAAATGTCCCAAAAAACTACTGAAGAACATTTAACCAGAACATAGGTTCAGAACATTAAATACTCTTACAGTAAATGAACACACAGCTGAAAACGAAATAGTTCCTCTTCAACGTTATTCATTGAGTTGCGCTGATACATTCCACTTTTACTCTCTCCGATAGACAAATTTGCAGTTTCCTTTGCAAAACAAAGTAGTTCCTCTTACATGCAAACATTTACAAAAAATTTCCAGGGGAAAAAGCCCTTTCTCAGTCCTACTTCTCAATATTTAAACTAGAACTGCTGCACCTGGGGCTGCTTTCAAGCATGTGACTTTTCAGTTTCTTCAACGCTTCATATTCCGATCTTTTGTCAGCAGGTGATCATGAAACACTCGCTAACTGATCCGTTTCTGGGATCACGCCTTTACAGCTCCGGATTTCATCCTCCATTCGCCTCATTTCAATCATACCTTCGCTAAACGGGTTAGTCTTTCTTCTTTTCATGGCAGATTGACCGGACGCCTGGAAAATTCCTGCATTCAACTCACGAGCATGGTTCAATCAACAAATATAATTAATTAACCATCATTCCGCAATGAAATGGTCGAGCGAAACACACACGGGTCTGGCAACATATCCTATGGTCACCGGCGGGAAAATTCAAGTCGGCCGTCAGATGCAAGTGAGCTCACAGGCTAGAGGGTTCAGCCAGCCACAACGTCGGATGAGGCTTGAGTCGCGGCCAGGAGAAACGCGGGAGGGATAGGCCATAAATTAGACATCGAGCGGTTTTAGCTTCGGAAGTCGGAAGACTCTGGGAGCCGCAACGGCGGAGGAGGAGAGCTAGAGGATACGCGGAACGGACGGGAAGAACTTAGTCGGACATCGGAAGAGACTCAAATCGGAAGCTGACTATCTCTTCCCGGCCACAACAGCGGGCAAGGAGAAGCTACGGACAAGCGATTTGTAGTTAACCTAAATCGGGCGTCGGACGGCTTTAAGAAATCGGACGCTGAAACGATCTAGGAGCCGCAACGGCGGCGGGAGAGAAACTCACAGCTTCCAACCTGGAACTAAAAGGGGGCTGATTATAGAGAAAACCAAGTATTCAAATAGCTTTAAACATCAGGCACAGCTAGGTTCGTTCTTTCCACGAAAAGGCAACTCTGAAAAACAAAGATTTCCCCCTTTTTCGACCAGTACACCGGCATCCATGACCCAAACCAAAACTGAACGAGGAAAACATAAACCGACTGACATTCATCTTTGAAGTAAAATGAAAAACATATATGCTAGAGAGGCTCAAGTCTTTAACGATCAAACCAAGTAAAATGATGAGGAGGGGCCCAGAGTTTAAGTAAAAATAAATTCGGGGAGAATGGTTGCGGCAGCAACACGACGGTATTGATTTTTTTTAATTTTTAAATCATCTATAGGACGTCACTTAACCGACGATAATGAAAATGTAAGCGTCGGTTAAGTGACGGTATTGAACTTAAAAAAAAAAAATCACCTACAGGCCGTCGCTTAACCGACGGCTATAAGTGTTTAAAAAAAAAAAAATTCCATTTCTTATATCAGTTACAAACCTCTTATCAAAATCACCCCCAACCTAACCATGTTTATCCAAGAGAGTGTGGGACAACATTTCTATATTGTTGGAGAATAGGGCACTTGTAGTAGGCCTCTCAAACACACTAAGTAGTAACATATTCAAGTAACAATAATTACTGAGTCAAGCAGGTTGTGGTTGAATGATAAAAGCCTCTCAACACACTGATTAGTAACATGTTCAAGTAACAATAATTACTGAGTCAAGCAGGTTGTGGTTGAATGATAAAAGCCTCTCAACACACTGATTAGTAACATGTTCAAGTAACAATAATTGATACGAATCAAGCAGGTTGTGGTTGAATGATAAATTCTAACAGTGCTTTCATTGTGGGGACCCAGGTTCAAAACTATTTTGAATGTGACATTTAAGTTGTTAACTATGCACCAAAGCTGTGATAATGTGGGCTGAGTTAAAGTACCCTGTCCAATCAAAAAGTTGGGTTTGTCTTTAAATATTTATAAATAGGTAAATCTACATGATAATTAATAAATGGAACTCACTCAACTATAGAGAGGATTTCTTATGTTTATCCATTCTCATTGTCAAGTTATTTGCCATCGCTGTTTGATGTGGTTTACCACTTGTTTTTGCAACTTGATATCCAGCATCTAATACCAATGAGCCAATGTTCGTACAGGTAAGACCCTGCCCTCTCTTCAAGGAAACACAAATTAATGGGCTTGTGGTTTACCACTTGTTGATCCATTCTATTTCTTTCGAATAGTAGAACAATGGAACCACAAAAACATAATATAATACAAGTTATTTCATGTGATAAGTATGCAACAATGAGAGTGAAATTCTCCTTTCACGCACATCTAGCAACCAAAATATAGATAATGGTGACAAACTTTACTTTCTATGCCTAGCAGTAATATTCAAAAAGGGACATATATCCTGCCAGTTACAAGACATAAATTTCAGGGAATGAAATGATTCAAGTTAAAAACTAAAAAGTAAAATAGTATTATAAGTGTTTCATGAGAACTAAGCTGGGAAAATACACTTCATCCACACACTCTTTATAAGATTATCATATTCTTAAAATAGATTCTTCATTGTATGTTTAAAATTTAAACCTATATTAACCTATATTAAACCTATATTTGTATCTAAGATTCTATACATACCTGACCTCCTAAGTCCCAAAAAACAAGCTTTGATTTCAATTCCTTTGCACGACCAATGTTGAGTCCAACAGTTGGAACAATTCGATCCGGTGGGAGTCCTTCAGAATCTGAATACATTGTTTTCAGCTTTTCCAGCAATGTCTATCATC
>LPNX011201558.1:8653-23653 GCA_001517045.1 Pseudotsuga menziesii
TCTATAGCCTGATTTTAGTCATTTTTTTAGTCATTAATTTCTCATTTTCTACTAGTGGGTCACAGTTAGCTACCTTACTTCCCAAGGTCTTTACCATATTTTATGCTCTTAAACGATTTGTGCATCCCCTCAATGCCGAATTCAATCAATCCTATAAGATGAGGTTCAAGTTCAATAAATGTTAAAATATTGGATGAATGAACCTAGTAAGTTCTTGCAGAGGAAGGAAAACCTATACCCTGTCTCTTGGTTTAGAGAACCCTATTCATTATTGGCAGCCATGTTATGCAAGATGTATGCCCTTCCCAATTGTTCTATTTTCAAGGATGAATGGGCTCCAGTAGCCCATCATGTCTTATAAACCGATGAATATTTCCCATGGGCGTCTATCTTATCATTAGTACTTAAAATGGATATCCGGGATTATCAGAAGGATACTTAAAGAAAGAAGCTGAATTTCTTTTTTCAGCCTTTATCATTGATTTATTTTGCACTGAGTTCCAATATCCAACTGTAGGATGGAACTAGACTTTACTATCCCCTCCAGTGCCTATTTACTATTCATAATTGTGGGATACTAATTATGCATCCAGTTTCTATGACATTTGTGAACACTTACTTGCAAACATTTATTTTTCAATCTTCAAAAAGGAAGCTCCTGCCTTTTCAGTTGAATCCAGGACATTCATTTCTATAATCGGTGATTGGTATGCTGGAGAGTCTTTTTCATATATCAGGATTTGGGGTAGCAAGACTGTTCATATGCTTCCCAAGATCGTTCCTGACAAATTTGTCATTTAAGAAGTATCTTTCAATATTGTTATTGATGGGGTTTACAAGAAAATTATCATCTCTAAATGAAAAGGTTGGCCCAAATTCCCTCTAAATATTGGATCATTGGTCATCCCAACTTCAACCTAGTATGCAGTGCTAGATGATCAGCTAGATTCTTTGAAACTTGGTTTTTCTAGAAAAAGAAAACATGACCCTAAAGGATTTTTGGATGCTCACTTCAAGCATAACCATGTCAAGAGTGGTTATGTTCATGAGGAACTTCTTGATGATTCTATATACTAGGGGGTGAATACCCTTTTTGAGGTCTTGGCTAGGGCCAAAAGCAAATATGAGCACAACCACATATTACAACATCAAGAGGACCTCAATACTAGGGTTATTGGTTACCAAGCAATGGAACTGGACCTCCTGGAAAAGGTAAGAAAGGATAGGGAAGAGAAGGAATCCCAAGCAACAAAAGTTTCATCAGTGGTAACTTCTTCAAATGGGAATAAGGGAAAAATTCCTATGGAATATATTCCACGAGTAACTATTGTTCAGCAATTGAAAGCCATGATGCATGCCTCCTAGAAGTCAAAATAGAAGTTAGCAGTGATAACTTCTGTGTTGGACACTCTGGTACCTACAACAACCTAGTCTATTGCTGATGTTCAAGTGAATGTTGCAGTCACCCAAGCATGTGATGATCAAGTGATGGCCGAGGATAAGCCATTTAAAAGATAGAATATTCAGGTTCCTTCTTCTTTGGATCCTACCATAGACTTAATCGATTCTGATATTAAAGAAGAAGTGCTTCTCCCCATGCCTATCACTGAAGAAGTAGATGAATATTTGAAAGCATTTACAGATTTTTTCAATGGTATTGGTGAGAAGAATTCTATCCATGTTCCCAAAATTTCATCAAATGGTTATACAACAAATTTGATAATATATGTTAATTTTTCAATTAACATACTAGTCACAAGTTGACCCCAAATTTGCTAATTTTTAAGTTATTGTCCATTAATTTTCATTTATAGATAGTAAGTTGAATTGATAAATAATCAATATTTTTTACATTTATGTTGATATGATTAAATGCTTATCTATTTTTCATCTCGGGCTATCTATAAACAAACCAAACACCTTTATTAGAGTAGTATAAACTTAGATTAGATTTCCTTCATAGTTAGATTTAATTTTTCTTTCATTTTCTCACCTATTTAGTTTTCCTTCATTGGGAAATAGATCCTTCAAGGATCGAAACCATAAGTTCTAGAGGAGACCTTAGTATCTGTGGGAGATTACTATACAAAACAAATTGGGGATAGATATATCCTTGCATAAGACTTTTCAAATCCTTTTAGTCTGGGGTTTCCCCCTCTGTTGTGAGCCTAGGAACCCATTCCAACATCCTACACATCCAAGGATTCAACAAATCGTGCTAGGAGAGGGCCTGAATCAAACCATGCCTAAACAGAATACCCAAAAACCTCCTCCAACAAGAGACCCAATTATCACCCGTAGTCACACATAGGCATCTATGCCAGCGGAAAAAACTGTGCAAGGTTTACACGCCATCCATTCCACCCCTGCAAAGGAACAGAGAACTCAAGGATGTAGGTGCGTCTTTGTATCACCTACTTTGGGGCCCATTACAGTCAAACAAATGCTGAAAGGAAATTTTTATAACATTCCATAGCTTTGCAATGGTTTGTTTAAGGGCGTCTCTAGAACAATGATCCCCAGGATAATAGTTGAGATAACCATAATTTAGGTGACCAAATCTATGAAGAACGTAAAAATTATTCTAGTTAGCCATTGACCCATGGACTATATCTTGACTCATTTTTTCAAGAATCAGACAATCCTCAACACAACATCATAGTAGGTGGACCACCATTTTCACTTCCTTCTTCTTCATCTTCTTTAGATGAATCATTAGACTCAGAACCTTCCACCTCATAAGAAGAAGATATTCTAATGGCTGACGAATGACCCAATAGGCCCTAGTTAGATGGAGATGATGTGTCTATCCTATGTGATCAACATATATTACCGAAGAACCATGAAAAGTGGCTTCTGAAGTATAACCCAAAAAAAAATCCCTATGGAAGAACACATTAAGACCTTTATGCAGGAAATCAAACTTAGGAATGTAATACACGAAGATGTAGTATGTAGATTATTCCCTTATACTTTTGATGGTAAATCTTCTACATGGTATTTTTCCTTGGAAGTCGGTTCCATCCCATCATTAGACGTGTTCATAGAACTCTTAACTCAAAAATTTGGGGAAGGATAAGACCCCCAAGGGTTTAGTTATAGATATTTCTTCAATGAAGACCAAAGGGAAATAAAGGGTAAAATATTACGACCAGAGGTTTTCATATTTGAAAAATAGAATTCCCGCTATTGTTCTCTATATTGAGGAATTATTGGTGGCATATTTATATCAAGGGTCTTCCGACTCAAATTTCCACTTGGGTTAAAAGGGATCGCAAGGAAACCTTGCATGAGGCTTTCTGTGAAGCCATCCAAGTAGAAAAGGACATGTTTTACCTTAAAGAAAACCCTGACACATCAGCTGAGCAAGAATCCACCTCCCAGAAGAAAATTGAAATCTTTCCTAAGACCACTACTACAAGTCAAGATCTTTTCAATATGAATGAAATGAAGAAGCTCCTTCAAAAAATGTTCAATGAGATGGTAGATTTGAATCAAAATAATAATGAAAATCAAAATAATAATAGGGGGTTTTCAAAGTCACCTTTTAGATGACCTAATTAACCTCCTCAAAATCCACCACCTCCCAATCCCAGTGAAGGATTCACTTAAGAATTTGTTTTGTTTTGTTTTTAAATCCCTAGATGTAGGAACACAAGACACCCCTGAATCCTCTGACGATTGAACAAACCAATATTCACAACCACCTCAAGAAGAAGAAGAAGAGGACAAGCAAGTTAGCATTGTAAGTTTATTTTCCAAAGAATAAGAAGAGGAACATGACATAGTCTTCAATTTACAACATACTCATAACACTAGATCCAAAGGGACACCTTTGGAGGAAACACCACCTACAACATCAGTTCCCAACAAAAGTAAATCCCAACCACAGAAGGATATTGTCATTCCTGAACCTGAGTCAAAGCTAATATCTCATTATTTGATCTTTTCAAAATCCCTTCTATAAGAGATTCCGTTCCTAAAAGCATGATAACAAAACAACCAAGGGAAACTCAAAATAATAACCTTGACTCTTTTGCTAAACCAAATAATCAGAATCCTGGAAGTAAGGGGATTCCTCCTTTATTACTTACATTTGAAATTTTCAACAAGAATGTGCACAATTGCATGATAGATCCATATTACTCATCAAATGTGATGCTTATCTCTGTCTGTAAGAAGTTAAATGCTACCTAGGAACCGTTCCCTATCCAAATTTTCGATTTGGACAAATTTAAAGTTAAAGTAGTAGGAAGGCTGAGAAATGTTCTACTGAGATTGTCTGCAGATCCTAGATTCATCAGACGATTGATATCATGATTGTAGACATCCCAAAAAATTATGGAATGTGGTTAAGTAGATATTGGTCTGAAAAGATGAAAGGTTACCTTTCCACTGATTGGTCTCAGCTGTGGTTACCCCTAAATTGACAACCCAACAAAATTGAGTTTAATAGGGAACCATTTATGAAGCAAATGATGATTGATCTTGATGGCTCCAATGAATATATCTCTTACTTCAGTGCTCACATGAACACTTCATAGTCAACACATTCTTTGGATATCTTCCCGCTGATGTTTCGACAGTAGAGAATGTATAGAACTAGTCCCAGATTACTCATGTTACTTCTGTACCATTATTTGGTACCATTGTACATAATGTTTATAATGTAAATACTAATTTTAGGATTGACCATATTATATGGACTTGATTCTTTGATGGCTCTAGGTCTAAAGATGGAGCTCGTGCAGGTTGTGTCCTCATTGATCCAATTGGGACCAAAACTATGATTGCATGCAGACTAGAGTTCGAGTGCACCTAAACATAGCTAAGTACGAGGCACTGGTCCAAGGACTTATAAAGGCCATTGACATGAGTGCAAAGGTAATTGAATGTGTAGGAGATTCTGAGATTATATTAGGAGATTCTGATATTATATTAAAGTAGGTGAGAAACAAAATACATTACTTGTCACATTGTTTAATCAATTATTAGAAGTTTATCGGGGATCTTACTAACTCTTTTATAGCATTCAATATCAAGTCAGTCCCTAGATCACATAATTTCGATGTTGATCCTCTAGCCAATACTGCATCTATATTGATCCCACCTAAAGGCTTGTCTCCACAAACCTTTTCAATTCAGTTGATCCACATGCCTTCAGTTCCGGACATTGTCACAAAATGGAAATTTTTCGACGATGACCAACAGATACTGGACTTTATTTTAGCCCAGGACACCTTCCGAGGTATGGATATTGATGAGGTTGAGAATGAAAAATACGTGTATGATCCTCTGAATATTATCCTAAATTCAGTCATAAACTTATAAAAATTTTATTATCTACAAGACAAGTTCAGGAAAACGATCAATTATAAGACCCATATCTCATCCCTCAACTATGAAACTCTCAATCTAGGAATTGAACAGAATCCCGCTTCATTAACCTTGGAATCTATTGTTGTGATGAAGAAAGGAGAGCCTTTATAAAATTATGCAGGGAATTCAAATACGTCTTTTCCTGGATGTATGACGAACTTAGAACTTTTCATACCAGCATCATGCACCACAATATCTCAAAACAAGAAGTGAGATGGTGCCAACAGAAGCTAAGGAAGATACATCCCAGCTTGGAAATTTATGTTAAGAAATAGTTGGATAAGTTACTGATAGAAAGAATCATATTCCTTTTAAGACATATGCAGTGGATTTCCAACTTGGTACCCATTCGAAAGAATAATGGGGAAATCAGGCTCTATTTTGATTTCAGAAACTTAAATAGAGCTTTTGAGAAAGGAAGTTATCATGTTCCTCCTATGGAAAAGATCCTACAGAAGGTAGTTGGGTTTGATATGTTCTCACTCCGTGATGGCTTCTCAGGGTATAACCAAGTCTTGGTTTCCCCCAATGACCAGCTTAAAAAACCCTTCGAAACCCCTTGGGGAACATTTTCTTATAGGAGAATGCCATTCGGGCTGATAAATGCAGGAGCTACATTCCATAGAGCTATGGATATAAATTTCAGGGGATTAATTCATAATTATTTCATTGTCTATTCAGATGATATAAAAATCTATTTTAAAAATGGCATGAACATTTGTCTTCCCTGAAACAGGTGTACAAACGCTGTAGGAAGTACAAGATTTCCATCAACCTCAAGAAGTCTATCTTCACAGTCACAGAAGGTAAGCTGTTAGGTTTCATTTTCTCCAAGGAAGGCATGATTATCGATCTAGAGTGCACTAAAGCCATTTCAAAGATCGGCCTCCCTGGTTCCCAAAAAGCAATGCAGTCCTTCTTGGGTAAGATCAATTTTGTTCGAAGGTTTGTACCAAATTTTGCTCAGGTTGTTAAACCATTGCAAGATTTATTTAAGAAATATGTATAGTTTAAATTGTCTGTGGAACAAATAAATGCTTTCATTTAAATTAGGAAAGACATTATAGAAGCACATGCTCTGATGTCTATAGATTTCAACAAAACTTTTATGCTATACACCTTTGCTACTGGCTTTTCCTACGCAGCTTTCCTGACACAGAAGGATCATGATGATGCTGAGATTTCCATTTCCCTTATGAGTTCAACATTTAAGGGAGTCAAAATTAACTATTCCTATATCGATAAACATGCCTACACATTTTACAAACTAGTAAAACATTTAGGACCATACCTATTTAAATCGAGGACCAAGGTGATTGTCCCTTACGTGACCATTCAAAATGTCCTTGTTCAGAAGGAATAAGGTGAGAAGAGAGCTCAATAGATGACGCCATTACAAGATTATGATTTGGAGATCAATCCAGCAAATATTTTCAGAGGACAAGGTCTGTGTCGACTCACCTCCCAATCAAACAACACTGAAGATCAGCAAACCAAATGGGAGCAGGAGGAAGTTGTGCCCATAGGTTCTATTAATACAATTGAAACTATTATGTCTGAATGCTGTGATCACATTAAGTTTTTTCTAAATCATGGGTTTTCCCCTGAGATCCTTGACTCTTAAAAATGTATATATTTAAGGTTACAATCATCTCCTTATCAATTTATTGGCAATGTCCTTTTTACAAAAAACTAAAATGGTTTTTTTCTTATATGTCTAGAAAAAGATAAAACTTGTGATATCCATTTTCAATTTCATGCAGGACCTGCAGGTGGGCATTTCTTAGGAGAGACACTACATCACAAGATCAATAGGGTAGGATACTATTGGCCTACCTTGTTCAGAGATGCTCACACCTACGTCAGGAAATGTGAGCCTTGTCAGAAGTGTGTTGGAAAAGCTAAAAAAATGGCCTTCCCTTTGCAATCGGTAGTAGTCTAGTTCCCATTTCAGCAATGGAAATTATACTTTGTCAGACCCATCAACCCTATTTCTTCCCTACAACACAATTATGTCTTGATAGCCACTGATTATTTTACCAGGTGGGTTGAAGCAGTCTTGCTTAGACAGTGCAATACAAACCAATTGATATCCTTTCTTGAAATTCAAATAGTCACTCAGAGTTTGGCACCCCTGATTATTTCATTTTTGACAATGCATATTACTTCACATCCATTGATCTCACAATATATGCCCTTGAAAAAGGGATCAAGCTCAAGTTTTCTGCTAATTATTATCCTCAGGGAAATGGACTTGTCGAATATTCTAACAAAAACATGATAAATATTTTGAAAAAAGATAGTGGCCTCCCATCACAAATATTGGCATACCCAGCTTTACAATTCCCTTTGGGGAGACCGAATCACTCCAAAGACAACCATTTATAATTATCCTTACTGTCTGGTGTATGGCAAGGAAGCCATCTTACCATCCAATATTACTATCCCCTCATTACAATTAGCCCAATCCATCCAAGAAGATGATTCACCCCCACTTTAGCAGAGGATTGATACTTTTCTTAAGTTATAAGAAGATAGGGAAAGATCCAAGAACAAATTGTATGAGCATCAATAGTTGGTAAAAAAATGGTTTGATGAGAAATCGTCTTCTAACAGAGATTTTTTGGTAGGGGATTTGGTATTGAGATGGGATAAGTAACATAAATACAATAAGGAGTATACCAATTTTTAATGCCTTTGGATATGACCTTTAATTATTACAGAAAAGATTAGTCCTAAAACTGTTTGGTTACAAACACTGGAGGGATTCATTGACACCTACCCAATGAATGTTTCTCTACTTAAAAAGTATTTTGTCTAAACCTTTTGATGCGTCATTCATATAGTTTTGGTGTGTTTTTTTTTTCTTTTTTCTTTGTTTTGAGTGTATTTTGATATTAGTGGGTGTTTTAATAATATCTACACATTTGGTAATGATGGTTGATCAGTTTATCTCAAGACTGCAGCACTCTGAATTCCAACGCATTGTCAGTCTCAATATTTTTCTAGCCCATGTCAGGATTTGTTTTATATGTAATTGGAAACCAATGACTATAGAAATTTATATTGATACATTCTCATCCTAGTCAATACATTTACATATTCTTTATTCGTGTGATGGAGGCTGTGGAGGTAATTGGTTCTTGTTGTCTTGGGTCTCATCAGTGCATTACAACATACCTTTATAAACTGGTCATCCTTATTTAATCTGGATCCTATCATAGATCCTATACATTGAAAATATTTATTGCGGATTGTGGTTTGCAAGATGGGGGTTCTCATCATGAGCCAACCCATTAGGTTCATAGATTCTTGGTGGAATGACATCTTCACCATCACACTAGGAGGTGGCTTTAAGTTTTTGCTGAAATATGGAAGATCATATCACAAGTCAGGTCATTCATGATCTAAAAACAATCAGTGAGTAACACTAATATTATGTGGATTAAAATCCATGGCAGTGTCTTGCAATTCATATTCAAATAAATTCTTGTTGTTTCTGTAAGTCAATTGTTGTACATAAGGACAAGGGGGTCTTATCACAAGCTAACACTGCCATAATTATATAATTTATTTTGGACTGAAATTATCATTCTATGGTTACTAGGCAATGATATTTGTTGAGATGGCTTGTTTTGTTCCTGAGTCAAGTTTGTGAATGGAATTGATCACCAAATTGGGGTAGTTGTCTTATGTCGATAAAGCATTCTTTCAAAAAAATTTAATAAATCTTGGTGACCTATGTTTGGAGGTTCAGAGTATTCCTAGGTTTGATTCTAGGTTCAACTCTAATTGTGTGCCTATGTTTGCTTGACGGTAAGAGATCCTTATTATTCTTCATACCTCCTAAATCAAATTTGCATCATCTTTAATCGAACATGGATGGGAATGTACAAATCATTTTGATAATTCTGCTTGTTGGTTGCATTCTTATATAAACATTTTCTATAGTCTTGAATTAAATTGTTTTTTTACTGACATGTTTTACTATGTAAAAGAGTTCTTGTTTACAGAGATAAGTTGTTCATCCCAACCAATGGCCATTTGTTGTAGGTACAACATATCCCATGTTTTATCCAAAACACGAGAGCCCCAATTTTACATGCAAAGGTAATTTTTCTGAAATTCCTTAAGTTGTTTTGGGGTCCTCATAACGTTAATCATGGCTTCTATGATATGACTTAATTAAAATTTTCAAATTTATGCATGTTTTGTGTGTTTTTTGGTGATTTGTAGAAAGACTAACTTTTCCCAAAATTATGTGTCCTTCTCGCATCCTGCAACCCGCAATCCTGATTGAAATTGCAGAAGCATTTTTTATGAGTGCAGTTTGTCATCCCGCGACCTGCATCCCACAATTTGCGGATTGCGGATTGCGGGAAGTAGTTTGATTTATGATTTTGTTATGTGTTCTCACAACCCACAACCTACAACCAGCAATTTGTGGGAGGTAGACTGCATAAAGGGTTAAAGAAAATTTTGACATTTTGTATTCTGGCATCCTACAATTGCAGAATGCATGTTGCGGGATGGTGAATAAAATTTAAATCTCACGTTTTGATCCCGTATCCCACAAGATTTAATACCGACCGATTATTTATTATAATCCTACGGTCTTGATTTGACCATGAAAAATATATATATAGGAAGGTCCTTTATATTTTCTTTACCATTTTTACTGTTACAAATTACTTCAATGCATGGGTTTTGACAACGATTTTTACTAGAGAGTGTTTTCAAAGTTTTGGTTGATTTCAGGTTTGTTTCTTATGTCATTTCTTCATTTAATTGTTTACCATCGCTTTGTTTGAATTAAGTATTGATTTCTTTATTATGTGTTTAAATATAGTTTTTTAATTTCCAAAAAATGGCTCAAATTACTCGCTGCAAGAGAATTCAAAATGACATGCTGACCAAACACCCAAAATTTGGCATTTTCTCAGACACAAGTGGTAGAGTCAATAAAACCTATCAAATTGATTGGTCAAGGGTATACTCAAGTTTTGACAATGATGACCTCTCAGACATCTAAAATGACCAGTCATCTTACCAAAGAATTAGGGATTCTGGACTTCACGCCATTGCTGCTAGGCCTGTTATCCTTCCTGATAATGACATGGCCAAATGGATCATGGAAAATACAAACCCTAAAGACTGTTCCTTTAATGATAGTGCAGGGTCACAATTAGCTACCTTCTATATCTAGGTCTTTACTAGAGCTTATGCCCTTAAAATAGCCATGCAACCCTTCAATGTCGAATTCACTCAATCCTCTAAGACCAAGTTCAATTTTGATGAATTGTTAAAATCTTGGATGAATGAACGTAATAAGTTCTCACAAAGGAAGGACAACCTCTACCCCGTCGTTGGATTTAGAGAACTCGATTCGTTATTGGCATCCATGTTATGCAGGCTGCATGGCCTTCCCAATTGTTCTGTTTTCAATGATGAATGGGATCCAGTAGCCCATCATGTCTTAGAAGCTAGTGAATATTTCATGTGGGTGTCTATCTTGTCATAAAAAATTAAAACGGTTATCCAAAATTATCAGAAGGATACTTCTAGAAAGAAGCTGAATTTCTTCTTTTGGGCCTTTATCATTGATATTATGCACTGAGTTCCAATATCCCAATTTGGGATGGAACTAGACTTTACCATCCCCTTTGGTGCCTATTTACTATTCAGAATTGTGGGATACTAATTATGTAGCCAAGTTCTATGGCATATATGACCACTTCCTTGGCAGCATTTATTTTTCAATCTTCAAAAAGGAAGCTCCTGACGTTTCAGTTGAAGCCAGAACCTTTATTTCTGCAATGGGTGACTGGTATGCTGGTGAATCTTTTTCATATATCAATATTTCGGGTAGCAACATTTTTCATATGCTTCCCAAATATTGTTCCTGACAAATTTATTATTGAAGAAGTATCTTTCTAGACTATTACTGACGGGGTTTACGAGAAACTTATCATCCCTAAAAGAAAAGGTTGTCCCAAATTCCCTTTAAATCTTGGATCATTGGTCATCCCAACTTCAACCTAGGCTAGAGTTCTAGGTGTTCAGATAGCTTCTTTGAAACTTGGTTTTGCTAGCAAAAGAAAACAAGAACCTAAAGGATTTCTTGATGTCCACTTCAAGCAGAACCATGTGAAGTGTGTTTATGTTCATGAGGAACTTCTTGATGATTGTATTTACTAGGGGGTGAGTACCCTTTCTGAAGTCTTAACTAGGGACAAAATCAAGATAAGCAGTGATAGATATTACAAAATCAACAGGACCTCAAAACTAGGGTTATTGGTTAGGGAGCAATGGAACTGGACCTCCTGGAAAAGGAAAGAAAGGACAGGGAAGAGAAGGAAGTCCAAGCAAAAAAATTTACATCTGTGGTAACTTGTTTAGATGGTAATAAGGGAAAAATCCTATGGAATATCTTCCATAGATAATTTTTGCTCAGAAATTGAAGGCCATGATGCATGCCTCCTAGCAGTCAAAATAGAAGTTAGCACTGATAACTTCTATATTGGACACATAGGAAGCTACAAATTCCTAGTCTATTTTTGATGTTCATGTGACTTTTGCAGTCACCCAAGCATGTGATGATTAAGAAATGGTTGAGGATAATCCATTTAAAAGATAGAAGATCCAAGTTCCTTCTTCTCCGACTCCTAGCATAGACTTAATTGATTCTGATATTGAGGAAGAAGTGCTTCCCCCCATTCCTATCACTGAAGAAGTAGATGAATATTTGCAAGGATTTATATATTTGTTCAATGGTAATGGTAGGAATATTTCTATCCCTATTCCCAAAATTTCACAATCCACTTCTGTGTCTAACTCTTTGACTTCAGAATTACTCCTTTCATCCATCCAAACTCTATTTACTTTTCCTTCTAGAGCAACCCCATCACCCTTATTGTCTCAACTTTACCATGCTTTGACCTTCACATCTACCCATATCACACCTATCTCGAACCAACCCCCCATGCTACAACCTACTATTGACGAAGCCCATTTTTTTAAGAATCCTCTGCACCTACCGTCATTTACTCTCTCATCATCATCTATTTCTAAAAATATCTTAGTTCCTTCATCATCACTTCTAGCTATTAGTATTTATGTTCCATCCTCTGAAACTTACATCCCAATATTATCTTCAACATTTGAAACAGTTGTTGTTCAAAAACTTTCTTCTCGTTTAATTACCACCCACATTACTATCTGTATGCCTCCTCCCACCATCACTCATAAATACTCTTTGGTTTCCATAGTGTTTGGGACTTCCTCATTTATGGAGTCAAGAGCTGAGTTTGATGAATATATTGTAATCACTCTTGGGGACCATTTCTACAACAATTTTGATAAAGCAATGGTTAGAAAAGGAAAAATCAGAAGCAGGGATCAAGGTAGTATAAATGAATCTATCACCAATAAAATAATATGGATTCAACAATCTAATGATCCTCATATATATGCAGTGGATATAGCTACTGCTTTGGGTGCATTTACAGGTGCAAACCTCCATGCAGTTAACACATTGAACATGGAGTTTGACAGGATAAAGGAATAGATAAGCAAGATGAAGGAATATCTGGACAAGCCCAAAAGGTAACATGAAGCTTATGCTTCTAATCTTGTGAGGGTGTCTGAGGACAAGTATAACGAATTACATGTGAAAAATATTTCTGTTTAGAATGACTTGCACAATGAAAGGACTACAAATGCCACCATTACACAAAGGATATCCTCACTTGAAAAACAATGTGAAGATGCAAATGCAAGTGAAGCTTCGTCTGCTTTTTCCAAGTTTACATAATAGAAGTTCAAGGAATTGGCCATCTAGAATAATCAAGAGCATCATGAACTACTAACTAAGTTTTTGAAGAATCTGGATGATACTTTTGAAACTCATGTTGCTTTTTGCAAAACGTTGGTTGTCCTTGAAGAATAGGTATCGAAGAGAGAACAAGCTTCCAAAGCTTCTGATGACATTCTGTATTGGTAAATATATATGAAGGAAAAACTGTGAAACATCAGTATCGTCAGCAGTTTTAAATTAAATAAGATCAGAGATGTACTTTGTGCTTGGCTCAACCTTAATGAGATGGTTGAATATATTGTTAAAAAGGCATAGGAAATGTGTGCAAGGAGGTGGTATGTTGTTGATAACATCATGGAGACATTACAATTTCCCACAATGGATCTCATTAAGATTTCCTATCCTCCAAGACTAATGATCGATCAGGTTGAATGTCAACATGATGAAGCTAAAGAGAAGATTAAGGGACTTGATCATATCAGCATTGAAGATGTGGATTAGCTAATCCGGCAACCTCTTTCTATTAGGGAAAGATCCACATTTATGTCTGCATTTAGTACAAGTTAGCAAAAAATGAAATGGAGAATTATAAGTGTGATGCTCAGCTTGGGTTAAAATTAGCGGACTATCCCAACATAGAAGAATTGTTAGGGATTTGGAATGGGTGGTGAGATATTATTGGTTATTAGTTTTATTTGGATTTTTATGATGCTAGTTTGATGGGGCATCTATTCCTTGTAATAAATGTTTAAAAGGTAGACTTCGCATGTACTAGGGATATTTTTGGAAGAGAAAAATCAGGAAAAGAGATTGGGGATTCTCTGTTTATTTGAGGTTTTGTAATTTCTTGCATAATTTTAATGCAGTTCTGATATTCTTTCAAATCTCTTTCTATTTTTTTTATTAAGTTTCCTTGACAAATAATGATTTTTCTATTTCAGATGGATCACTATTGATGTTAATTCTTTGCAATTGATAAGTACATTTATTTATAGATTTGATTTTTCGCTACTTATGATTCATGTACGATTAAGGTTTTAAAGTAGTTTATTCTATTAAAACTTTTATCCATTTCTACAAATGGTTATACAAAAAATTTGATAATATATAGTAATTTTTCAATTGACATACTAGTCACAGGTTGACCTCGAATGCACTATTTTTTAATTTACTGTGAGGAAAATTCCATTGATAGATAGTAAGTTGAATTGATATGTAATCAATCTTGTTTACATTTATGTTGATCTCATTAAATGCTTATCTATTTTTCATCTCGGGTTATCTGCAAACAAACCAAACACCTTTCTTAGATTAGTACAAACTTATATTAGATTTCCTTCATAGCTAGATTTAATTTTTCTTTTTGTTTCTCCCATATTCAGTTTTCCTTCATTGGGAAACAGATCCTTCTAGGATCAAAACCATAAGTTCTAGCAGAGGCCTTAGTATCTGTGGGAGATTACTATACCAAACATGCTAGGATAGAACTACCCTTGCATAGGACCTTTCAAAGCCTTTCATTCTGGGTTTTCCCCCTCTTTTTTGATCCTAGTAACCCATTCCATCAACCTACACATCCAAGCCTTCAACAATACCCAATCAAAAAAATTTAAAACAAAATATCTTTAGGGAACTACATGATAATCCTTGTGTCTAACATTCGTTATATTAGAGACTCATATAATCTTTAAAGAAGTAATTTTATTGGCCCAATAAGAAAAAATAAGTAGCTAAGTATGTGGCTCAATGTTTTACATGCCAACAACTTTAGGTTGTTCATTAACATCCAACCAAACTATTGCAAC
>LPNX011201558.1:28653-40758 GCA_001517045.1 Pseudotsuga menziesii
ATATAGTTAGGTTGAAGAAAGGGGGGATGTTAAGGTGCAAAGACTAAGGGAGTGCTTGTTAATTCCCCCTAAACCTTGAATGATCCCTTAGCCATGCAACTACCTTCTTAAATTATCCAAAATTCTTTTAGGGTAAAACGCGCACACGTTTTATGTATCCAAAACGTGCCCCCATTTTTGTTAACAATAACACATGCACGTTTATCTTTTGTATAAACAATAGCAGTCGTTGTCCGAGAAACACTCTAAACGTATTTTCGTAGGTTTGACAGTCCACACACAAATTCAGGTTACAGACAGTGCCTGAACATTATCTTCTTCACCATATTTTCACACAATCTTGTTTTTTGAATCAAGCATCTCCACCACAAGTTTCTAAGTATTGCTTGGAGCATGGTATACATTGAGGAGCAAGAAATAAAGAATGAATTGAGCAAGAAATAATTCATTAATTGAGCAAGGAGCCACATAGAGCATCTACACCATTGTTTTTCTTGCAATTGAGGAGCTAGCAAAGGCAACATTAACTTGGTCACTGTGGTGGAGTATGTAGACACAATTGAGCAAGAAAGAAACCAAGTTTGGAGAATTTCCCATTGAGGAGCACCATACAACATTTCTACCATTGTTTTTCTTGCAATTGAGGCACTAGCAAAGGCAATGTACTCTTCCCAATATTCCCCCTAGATCAAGAGTATGTAGACACAATTGCTCAAGATATTTACCAAGCTTGGGGAATTTCCAATTGAGGAGCACCATAAAGCATCTCTACCATTGTTTTTATTGGAATTAAGGACCTAGCAACGGCAACATTCTTCCCAATATTCCCCCTATCTTGAGTATCTAGACACAATTGAGCAAGAAAGAAACCAAGCCTGGGTAGTTTCCCATTGAGGAGCTAGCAAAGAAAGACATATATATCATTGATAATTATGGTCATGGGAAACTCACACAATCGAGCAAGAAAATCAGCAAGGAAGTGAATACCTAATGAAATCCTTGAATAAATTAGAGAGAATAAAAGAAATGACATGACCAATCAAAGACGCTCTATGGACACTCAACCAATTCCGGTTGTTGAGGATGCCACGGTTCTTCCTACCAATCCACATCAAGAAATACAAAAGCATTCGCTCGAGGGGTCTTCGGTCACCATATCCATAGAAGAATGAGCACTGCATGGCACTGATCAAGGAGTAAAATGTAGGTGCACATCAAAGCCACCTGAAACCTTTGTAGATTTAATTGAATGTGGGTATATAAGTGACGACGTTAGAGAGACATTGAATGCCGAAGGTATGCTAAAAAAAAAATGTTGTTCAGACCACTCAAGAGGATTTCCAATTTTGACCATCTGACTGTCAGGAAGACACGGAAGGACATGAATCTCATGTTCAAATTCCAGACCGACCGCGTGATATGGTACAGGGTGCAATTCCAACCTCCCTACCTCCATTAGCAACTTCACCCCAAAGAACTCCAAAATGTACACAAATCGATGAAAGTCTCATTGGTTCGCTTGAAGGTACACTGTCTAAACATAGTATTGCATATCAATCTCAATAGACACTTGTCAACTATTTTGATTCTAAATGTGATGGAGATAAATGTAGAATATTTATATCGCTGTTAAAATCTAGGTCTATGGCTGTTCTTAGGAAAAACTTAAGGATAAATATGATAAGCAGTTTTGAACCAAGTTCTTATGTTGTCAGAAGTTTGGTAGATGCATTTAGTAATATTGGAAAGAAATATCATTCAAAGGATCGCATTGAAGCTCGTCGTGTGGTGTCACAATCAATCATGAACAAAAGCACCAGGGCCCTTCGCCTTCTTAAGCCTACATACAAACTTGTAGGATTGGATATCAAAGCACTCAGTAGGTATTGTTCTAGAAGAGAACAACTTGAATCTGGTGAAACAGATGCTGGTCCTTCATTGGCAGGTTGCCACACTCTGATATGACACTCGTTGATGCGGTAAAGGGACCGGTACAAGAGTTTTGGCGTGACAATATTAGACCTTCATCCAACCGAAAAGATGTACTAAAATTGAGAATGGGTGCAAGGGATCGTGAGCCCCACATTAAAAATTTCTTGGCATGACACAAACATAATTGTATGAGAGTTTTATACATGAACATAATCAACTTAAATTGGGCCAAAGATCCTTCGAGAAATGAAAACCATGGTATGTTAAAATAAACACAACTCGTAACACATGTTGTTGTCAATATCAACTTGAGTACGCTTATTATTATGACACACATATATACAAATATTGTGTGTTTTGCATAACACTCTTATGCAGGAATGCTCAACTACATTGCCACTAACATCATCTAGAGAGTTTATCCATAGCATCTTGTGTAGAAGGACAAAAGGTTGCACATTTTATCAAAGGCCTTGCATAGATGGGACATGCCCAAGGTGTGGTGGAATGGCATTTTTGGAAAAATGCATACATGTAACTGGTGAGCATGAACTTGGGAGACATGGAGTGAACTTGTAGTCATTCAAATATGTCATGTATGATATCAGTGGAGGGAATGAAAGGAAAAAAATACAATTGGTCACCTCTCAGGTTAGCAACGATTTCTTGAATAGTATTTTTTCCTAGTGATATCTATTGCTACTTCATATATGTAACAAACTATTGATCTATACATCTTTATTGTTGATCTACCAGGTATTGGTATGCAACTTCATGGAGGAATTATTTGAAAAGACACAACAGTATCTAAAGGATGTACATGTGGCTCGTTGGAAAGATGACTAGTTTAGAGCATCCAGGGATACATTTCCTATTGGAACTATATTATCAGTGGTTGATTTTGCAGAAAACTACACTCTTCAACCACAAAACGAGATTCAGAGTCAATATTATCACTCATATTTGGTCAGCATAATGGTCCATATCACCTATAGACATGGGGCAGATAGTACTGAAGAGAATAGGGTTATATTCAAGGAGTATCACTTTTACATAAGTGATGATAGGTGTCATGACTTGGATTTTGTACAACATAGCTTTCAATTGTTCTACAAACACTTGGAGGATAATAATATACAGATGGAACAACATTGGATTTGGTCTGATGGTTGTGCGAAGCATTCAAAAATTATCATGTCTTCCAATGGTTATGTATTCTCCACAAGAGGCACAAGGTGCCATATATTTGGAACTATTTTGAGATCGGACACAGAAAAGCGGAACATGATGGAGCAAGTACATGCATCAAGACTACATTATGTAGGCAAGAGATGAAATTCACAACTATTTTGCTCATCTGAGATGAAAACACCATTGTTGCATGGTTTTCTTCAGTGATGGGGTAGGGAACTAGAAGGCAAGAATACCTGTCAAAACCCCAAATTTTCACAAAAATTTAAAATTTTGAGATACCATAAAATGCTAAAACTAAGGTTTACTAACAGCTAATGGTTAACAGTAACAGGAATAGTAAAATGATTAGTATTACATAATCTCAATTACGTTAACTAAGCAGTTTCCTTTTTGTAACATGAATAAGGTTTACTTGTGTATTGTTTTATTTTAGTTTACTGATGAGTTTTCTTTATGACAAGTAGGTGGAAAATTTGAAATCTAGGCTTACTTACCGTTTATGCTAATGTAGAAAGTTTACTGAATCTTACAAGTTTACAGCTACGATCGAATGAGTAACGTTTTTAATTTCATAAAGTATCCATAAGTGTTTTTATTTGCAAATAATAAGCTTAGTAAATAAGCTGCTAAATTTCATACAACTTCTGTGAGGTAAAAACAGTTTGCTTTATTCAGTTTTTCTTGTAAACGAAGTTCAGATGATTGAGTTTCTTTCTTAATCGTACGTAGCGATAGTCAGGATATTTACTGTGGCTCTAAACTTGTAATCTTAGTTATTTAGTAACTTCTAATTTTATATGTATATCTTGCAACGTTATACTGATTGTACTTTTGGTTGTTATACATTATCGTACTACTTACTTGAGTATCAAGCTGCTCGATATTTCTCTTCAATAGGGAAACTTACAGCCTGTAACTTCTTGACATTATAAGTTTGATTAGTGTAAAAACAATAGTGTCTTTTCACATGAAAACATTGTTTGCCTATACTTATTAAATTTACATCAAAACATGAGGTTCTATTGATTATAGATTCGATTAAGATCATTCCATTGCAATTCCTATTATTTCTATAATACTTTTCTTGCATTAAGTTAATGTCTACAAACAATTTCCAGGGTTAATGTTTTCTATAAAATTAAACCTTCTATCCCATGCTAACCTCCAGTATTATGTATAAGCGTAAAACCCATCTACCAAATATAGACATGGTAAATTACTGGCAAATGTCAAGTTAAGAAACAACCAAATTCTATTAAAGTCTCATCGATCTGAACTATGTAAAAGAATTCATAAAAGTATTATATTACTATACTAGTCAAATTTATTGTTTGCTAGCATTGATTCATTGGTTTTTATAGGGTTTAAGATCATACATAAACTATTTTGTTCATAGATGTACAAGTCTAATACAAGGTTAATATTGTAAAGAGTTCATGACTCTACTATTTACTATACTATGTAACTTTTATAAACTGTCACAACTTGAATTGTTGTTTAAAAGCATATAACTATGCGTAGAACACAATGTATTTGAATATAGACACTAAAGTTGTTCGATGGTTTTAAACCATTCAACTTGGACTCTTCCGTATAACAATTGGTTACTATATTTACAAGGGTCCACATTAATGAAGCATGGTTTACCAAATATCCAAATTAGTGATATCAATATTACAATACAATGGACATATGATAACATAATTCCTATACAATATTGCTATCGGGATAACCAAAGTTTAAAAGGTGATTCTTTTTGTTAAGTCAACGTTAACATAACGTGGTTAGCCTAATGCCATGATAAACTATCAAACCATATGATAAGCAAGTATATTGAATTACGACATGATCACAAGCATATAATATAGTTTTATGCATCGTATGACAGAATCATTGTTTTAAATGATTAGAAAAAAATTTGCAATGCAGGGACTATGGAACTTGACCCACGCATGGTTTGATTTTTCCTGAGACACGTGGTCATCTCTTAGCCATATAATGGAGAATATAAAATTTCTACAACCCTAATACCTTGTCATTCTTTCCCCGCAGTTTATGCTGGCCTTCGACTACTTTGCAAGCTTCTCATGGCGGTCATGGGTTCTTCCTTGTCCCAAAATTGCTCCAAGATTGGAGTGTCTACTATTGTAGTTGTTGGTGCTTAGTTCTAAATCCCTTTCTGTGTAGTTTTGAGTTTTTATCTTGCAAGAGCTTGCTTCTTTCATTGTATTTGGTTTACGGCTTGCCTATACTCCATTTTCCTCCTTCCTTAACAGTTACACTGTGTCAAAATTGTGCGTTTAAAAATTGTTTGAGAGTGCTTTCCTTCGTCAAAGTTTTGGGAAAACTATGAGCACTCATTGCTATGGTTTACAGTATTTCCACAATACTGTTCGACACTCAGTAACAGGTAAATTATTATGCCTAAATTCTATCATACAACATGTGTTAATATTTTATAGTAGGGTGTATAATATTTTAAGTACTTTGTACATTGACACCTTGTGATGGAAACTCCTTGCAGGGGCTTGAGACTACACACATCCATCATGGAGAAAGGTACATCTGTTGTCTTCAAATGTCGTGGCTCTTTGCAGGTAAACCCTATGGTCAAATGTTGGGTTATTTCCCTACTTGTATTAGGGTTGTTATTTGGAGTAACCCTGAGCTAGGGAAGCTTTTCTAAGCTTGCCATTAACTATGCAGTCTCCATTTAAGGTCATTATTGTTTTTAACTAGCATTCAAACCCTCTCTAGTCGATGGATAGACTTGACCTTGAGCTGATAAATGTATTTGGTCTTCAGTGTTTAGCCTTATGGCTTAATGATATAAAACAAATGGTTTTGTTACTTCTGTTTTGTCTTCGACCTTGGACTCGGTTTACAAAGTTACTATTTGATGCTCTGTGTACTTAGGGTTTTAACCCTATTTGACTGTGAATGAATATTGTTAGTGTTTAATATATTTTATAAAATATTTTTGTTAAAGGATTAAGACTTTCACTGGCAATGGTTAATTCATAAATTTTGCTCATTTTGCTTGGAATATGAGCTAGGGTTTTCCTGTAGGAAACCCTTGTTTTAAAACAAATTATTCCATTTATTTTTTTACAAGTTCTGTTACTTTATTAATTTAGTTTTTAACTAGTATTACAAATGTGTTGTGGAAATTTCCAGTTTATAATATTACCAAAGTATTTTTGTTTGTCCTTGAACGACTGTAAATAATTTATAATATCATAGTTGTTTATTAATTAAATAATCCAAATAATTTAGATTAGAACTTCAATGCTTTGTCATTTGTAATTGTAATATATATTTAGGGTTTGGACCCTGTTATTTTCTTTTATAGGTATATCCTGTTTGTAAAAGTTAAAAGAAACAGTTCTTTTTATAAATATACATTTATGTATATATTGTTCATTATCATATTCTTGTTGTTTTATCTATTAAAACGATAAAAGGGAAATGATAGAAGAACGTAGATATTTTAAATAAATTTCTTCTTAATACCATAATTATTTTTCATATCATTTTCTTGAGTTAATAGCATCTATTAGTCTTAGACTATTATGATTACTAAATAAAATACATACTTATTAATTTATGCCTTTGTTTGAACTGAAACTAAACAAGTAGTTTAGCAGTATTTCTTATAGTGCATAAGAAACAGGTTAATAAATAAAATACAGAGAAAATATATCTAAAGCATAACACTGTTTTACCCTCCTGCATGTTTTAAATTCAATAAGAAGAATAATGTACTGTGTGCAAGCATAACCTATTTTCTATTAGAGTATTTTATTAATATAATGATCCTTCTACCTGTGTTGATTTATTGCTCTTTCTTTTTTAGTATACTTACATAAATAAGCTAGTTAAACGATAAACATGGATAAACAGGTCATTGTTCTTTTCCGATAACAATCTACATACAGAAATAAAACACTCTGATATTATGAATTGTATAATACATCGATTCATTTCAGATTCCTATCATATCCTTCATCTATTTTAAATAAACTACCTATGCTAGAGTACGGTCTGGTCCTTGCAGATGTGGAAAAACACATGTTAGAATTATTTTTCATCTATTTCAGATTCATTCTTTCAATAAACTAAAAGATTACTAACTCTAATAGTTCACAACTAAACATTTAACATTCATTAATCAGTCAGACTCACTTTTAACCATCTAACACAGTAAAACAAAAATACTGTAGAACCTTATTAAGCTAGACAACAACAGCGTTATGACGAAATTCCTCCCTACCAACTCCTGAAGAGCACTCAAACAACGTCTCCTCAGGACCCTCGAGCCTGTTCCTGGTCTCCTTGGCTGAGAACTGGTGGAGCAAGCAAAGAATAAACTAGTCCAATGACTCAATAATCACTCTGCACTCAGCTATAAGATCCTTTAGCCGAAAAGATGCACTAGATCACTTAGCAGTTAACTCCTCAAACTCTTTCCACAAATTCCCTCACCATTGAATTTCTCTGAAGTACATTCACCTGAATGAATACTTCTCTAGAATGAGCAGCCTCAACTCTCTTCAATGGGAATTTTTATAAAGATTGCCTAGGTCTTTTGGGTCAATTGTCATTAATTGAGCCACCTATTCTGGTCCCACTTTCTTGGGGGATCATGACCCCAAATATAGGGAGGTTGCCACATGCAACAGTTGAAAGATGTTTGAGGATGTTGCCACTTGTCTGTTTGGTCTCCACCCAGTCTACTCCACCAACTTGACCAGTAAACATTATCTTAACAACTCTTCTAAGTTGTTGTCTTTACTTTTATTTATTTATAATTAAAATATTCGAAATTACATTCAATATCTTTGAGTTTGCTGAGTCATCAATTACAACTTAACATAATGTCTTAAATAAATTAAAATAAGATAATAGTATTTTTCCAAAATTGGGGCATGTGACATACATCCCCCCTTAGAACATAACATCATCCTCGATGTTATTTATTCCTCATATTCAAAATTGCCCTAGAATAGAATTGGATATGCATCTTGCATATTGCTTTCCAATTCCTAGGGGACTTTTTCTGGACTAAGGTTCTTCCATTGCACCTTCACCTATCCAATGGTGCGGTTTCGAACTGTGATCTCCCTCTTCCCGAGGATACAGTCCAATTCCACTAGAAAATATCCTTCTGGTTCCACCTGTACATCATTCCAGTTAACAACATGAGTAGCATCATGAACATATTTCTTTAATACGAAAATGTGAAAAACATTATGTACTCTTAAATTGGGTGGTAATGCTAATTAATAAGCTACTTGTCCAATCCTGGATAGAATTTCAAATGTTCCACAATAACGAGGTGCTAGTTTTGCACAACTCCCCAATCTCAGAGAGCTCGTTTTTGGCATTACCTTGATGAACACATGTTCACCTACCTGAAACTCCATTGGAGTTCTTTTTAAGTCTGCTTTACTTTTCTGTCGATCCTATGCAACTTTTAGATTACCTTACACCTGTTTTACAATTTCTTCCATTTACTTTAATAGTTTAGGACCTAATACTAATCTATCCACTAAATTACTCCAAGAGATAGGAGTATTACATTTCTGTCCATACAAAATTTCGAAAGGACTAAATCTGGCTGATGTCTAATAATTATTATTATAAGCACATTTTACCATATGCAAATAATCCTCCCATTTACCTGGCTGGTATTTTACATACATTCTTAATAGATCTTCTAGTACTTGGTTTACTCTTTTAGTTTGTCCATCTGTTTAAGGATGGAAAGAAGTACTAAAATATAATGTAGTGTTTAATCCTTTAAACAGAGACTTCCAAAAATTTCCTGTAAATTTAAGATCTCTATCTGAGATTATTACTTTCGATATTCTACGCAATCGAAAAATCTGTTTTAAAAAGATATCAGCTATGTTTTTAGCTTTGTATATAGTTTTAACAGGTATAAAGTTAGCTGCTTTACTTAACTTATCTACTACTACCATGATAGAGTCATTTAAACTTTGATTTCTAGGCAGTCCAATAACAAAATCGAGACTAATTATCTCCCATTTCCAGCTAGGAATGGGTAATGGCTGAAGTAATCCAGCTGGGTGTTGATGTTTAGTTTTCACCTGCTGACATTCAAAACACTTAGCAATATATTATGCTACTTCATTCTTCATATTTGACCAAAAATATTCTTCTCTTAACATAGTTATAGTCTTTTGATAGCCTGGATGACCTGAGTATGGAGTTTTATGAATTTCATCCAAAATTAATAGCTTAATTTTAGGTACGTTACATACATACATTTTGTCTTTATACAATAAAAATTCTTTTGCATTTAAAACGTACCCTTTACTTAAGCTTTTTGTTGGATTTTCTTTAGTTTTAGCTTGTAAACTTTGGTAAATTTCGTCTTGTTCTATTCGTTCTTTAAGTTGTTCATCCAAATCTATAGTATAAGTGCTGATAGCTACTGCAAAATTCAGCCTTGCATTCCTACGTAATGCATCAGCAACTTTATTTTCTTTCCCTTTAATGTTTTGAATTTCGAAATCATACTCACATAGAAAAGCTAGCCACCTATCTTTTCTAGTATTTAAATTAGGCTGATCTAACAAATACTTTAATCCTTTATTATCAGTCATTAAAATAATTTTTTTGCTAATTAGGTGATGTCACCACATCTTTAGAGCATGCATAACAGTGGCTAATTCCAGATCATAAGTTGCATAATTCTTTTCATGAATCTCTAATTTTCTTGACTCACAGGAAATAACATGCCCTTCTTGAGTCAGAACACCACCTAAGCCATCATTGCAGGCGTTAGTGCATACTATAAATTCTTTATTAGGATCAGCTATTCTTAAAATAGGTGCGTTGGTTAATAAAGTTTTTAACTTTTTAAAGCTTTTTTCACATTTTTGGTTCCAGTAAAACTTCTTTCCTTTCTTCTGTAAAGAAGTTATCAGATTTGCTATCTTTGAAAATCCTTTAATGAACCTCCAGTAGTATTCAGTAATTCCCATGAAAGATTGAACATATGTTACATTCTTAGGAAGCGACAAATATTCGATTGCTTTTATCTTCTCAGGATCTACTGAAATCCCTTCCTTGGTAACCACATGACCTAAATATTGAATCTTATCCTTGAATAAATCACATTTACTAAACTTTGCAAAGAGTTGATGCTCTCATAACTCTTTCAAAACAATTTTTAAATGTTCTTCCTCGGTTTTTGAATATATTAAAATGTCGTCGATGAACACGAATACAAACTTATCTAAATACTTATACATAATGTTATTCATTAAACACATGAAAACAACTGGAGGATTAGTAAGCCCGAATGGCATAACGACAAAATTGTAATGGCCATATCGAGTTCTAAAGGTTGTCTTAAAGATGTCTTCATCTTTAATCCTAACTTAATAATATCCAGGCCTTAAATCTATTTTCGAAAACACCGTGGATCCACGTAGTTTATCAAATAGATCATCTATGTGAGGCAATGGGTATTGATTTTTAATGGTCATCTTATTCAACTAACGGTAATCTATGCAAATTCACATGATTCCGTCATTTTTCTTAACAAAGATGACAGGTGCCCCCTAAGGAGGCACACTAGGTCAAATGTACTTTTTATCAATTAGTTCTTTTAATTGGTATTTTAATTCGTTAAGTTCAAGTATGTTAATTCAATAATGGGCCTTTGAGCTAGGTACTACACCAAGTACCAGCTCAATGGTGAAATCCAATTCTCTTTTCGGAGGTAGTCCTAGAATTTCTTCAGGGAATACATCAACATATTCTCTTAATACTGATATGTCTTCCAATTTTATCTTATCTTTCTAGACTCTCCTCATCGGTTATTGTTACTACATAAGCTTTACATCCCTTCCTAACAACTCTCTTAAGTTGTAGAGCAGAAATTTGCCTTATGGTGGTTTTTCTAGGGATTCCCTTTACACTTACTGGTTTTCCATCACTGTTTAAACATGTGAAGGTTTTAATATAACAATTTAAAATTACCCTATGTTGTTCTAACCATTCCATACCAATCAGTAAATCGTAAGAACCAGGAGGCAATATATTAAGCTTGACAACAGTTTCAAAATGATCCATAACTACTGCACATTCTTTTACAAAACAAGTTACCTTTATTTTAGCACCAATGGCTAACTGAACCAACCAAGAATTCTCAAATTTTTCAACAGGTAACTTACATTTTTCTACCATTTTAGGTGCAATATAGCTGAGACTAGTTCCTGGATCAATCAAAATAGTTACAGGGGTTTGATTTATCATACCTTCTGCTTCCACCATGGAATTCTGATATTCTGCTTGTCGATTATCCAAGGCTACGTTGATTCTGGGCATGGTCCTTGCTAATTCCCCAACAGTCATCTCCTCCTATATGGTATGAATATTGCTAACAGTCTTTTTCTGATTAGGACAGACTAAAGCATAGTGTGTGCCATTACACTCCCATCACTTTATATGTTCTTTGCACTCAAATTTCTTGGTATAATTACCATGGTTATTAGCAAATTCTTTACCCTTGGAATTATTCTGATTTTTTAAAGAATTATTCTTATTTTCTTGGAAGTTCTTATTATTAGGATAATTTTTGGTCTTATTGTTCTTAGAATTTATGTTGGGCACAAAATCCTTGTTCTTTTGTTCATACTGGTTATTATTTTTCTTAGCTTTCTAGTTGGCCAAGATTTCCTTCTTTTGATTCTATTCAAAACAGAAGTTAACTTTGCTGATAGCTTCTTCCAAAGTCTTTGGATTATCATATTCAATAATTTCCTTAATATGATAAGGTAGACAGTTTAGGAAACGTTGTACCTTTGGTTTCTTATCTACAAGGTATGGCACATACCTAAGTAGACTTAAAAATTTGTTGTTTAGATCTTTCATTGTCATTGATCCTAATTTAAGCTCATAAAATTATTTTGCTCTCTCTTCATAGTATTGCTTAGATAAAAA
>LPNX011201571.1:0-20264 GCA_001517045.1 Pseudotsuga menziesii
CCTACCCATACGGTCAATCCCGCCTGCGACTGTCCACCTAAGCATTGATTATATTTAGGTGACCTTAGTTTCCTTACCTAGGTTATTGAGGGGGTACTTTACATGGGTTATTCTGTGGGTGTCCCAGCCAGGTTGGGGTCGGACGACACAATCGCTATATGCGTTGAAGCTGAGGGCCACAATAATTGGTTACGAACCTCCGCTTGTTGTGTGTGGGAGTCTCAAGCCTCTCCTAAGCGAGACATACTTGCTTCATTTAGGAGCTCACATATCTTACCCTTGTTTGCTTGTGCTTGGATTTAGATTTTATTGGTGTATGCTTTGCGCATGTTAGCTTGCCTAGGGTTTGCATAATTTAGAGAGTCTTTTTCATTTTTTGAGTAATTGTGGATTCGGGTGTGGCTCCCCGCCGTTCTCGTCGTTTAGTAGGACTTGCGCCTTCTACATCTCCTCCTCCCTTGGGAGAGNAGAGTATTTTTCATTTTTTGAGTAATTGTGGATTCGGGTGTGGCTCCCCGCCGTTCTCGTCGTTTAGTAGGACTTGCGCCTTCTACATCTCCTCCTCCCTTGGGAGAGAGAAGCATATGGTCCAGGCATACTTATACTCACATTGATTCACACACGATGGGAGATCATGAAGATGAAATTCCTGAGCTACCTTCTTCACTTCATGAGGTTGAAGAAGAAGCGCCTACCCATACATATGATCCTTCACCTGATATACCTACACACTCTGGGTATGATCCTTCACATGATGTACCCATGCACTCTAGGTATGATCCCTCATTCACAGGTCACCGGTATTGGATGTTGGGCGACGAGATTCATCATGAACCTACAAGCACTAGTTATGGTAGTTATGATATGTTTGGTATTCCTACACATGATTCGGTACCACATGCCGAGTCAGGGTTTGAACCTAAAACTATGCCTAAGGGCATTCCTAGTCACTTCCATGTGGAGAGATTTGGGAACTCGAGTCATATTACACCCTCCATCCCAACGGTGGAGGTCACATCACATATTCGTCCTAGACCTAGTGCTAGTGATCCTATTCGAATACCAAAACCCAGACGGGTGACTGTAGGGAATACCACTTATGTGATTTCACATGTCCCTTCGTCATCTATTCCTAGTTCTTCGAATGCTATTCCTCCCCCACATTCATGTGGTCCTTTTAGGTCGAAATGTTGCTATGATTCATGTGCGTACTGCTGCTACTCACGTCATTGTGTCTCAGAGTCAAGTACCTCTTGTTGTAGCGGGAGGTCATATTCCTACTTCTGGAGGTCATATTGCTATTTTTGGAACATCTATTCCTACCTATAGAGTTTCTCATGGGATATCTCATGGGGCTTCTTATGGAATGTAGTATGCATAAAGTTATTCACCTTATGGGTATAGGTATCAAAAACCCGCTTACTCTTTGAATTATGGCTTTGTAGCTCCACATAGTCAAGGTACACCACATTGTGGTGCTTCCATGCCACCCTACACGGGTCAAATTGGAGGAGGCTACTATGGCCATGGCCATGGTGGTTACGATCATCAGCCCTATGTGAACCAAAATTATCAGGGAGCGCCTCATAGACCCGCTCAACCTAGGCTCTCTTTCCTCGCAACGTTAAATATGCTTGACTTGTCGAGACTAACGAACGATCCAGTATCTTATGACCTGGCTTTGCCGGCTGTCCCTGCGAAGCTTCCCTTAGACATTCCCAAGTTCGAGGGAAAACCAGGAGAAGATCCGAGTGAACATGTTATTGAATTTCACCTATGGTGCTCTTCTAACTCCTTACACGATGATTCAATCTGTTTAAGGCTATTTCAACGCACCCCCACCAGACCTGCCGTGAAATGGTACATAGAGATACCTAGGGGGGAATTCGCTTTGTTCGATGACATAGCTATGAATTTTCTCAACCACTTCCAGCTACCAGTGTGTTATGACGTTGGTATTGAACTCTTGTCGACAATTTGGTAGGATAAATCCATGCATATCTCGGACCATATCCAAGAGTGGCGTAGACGGAAGAGATTAATTCAAGCCTTCATACCACTGGGGTTTCTCCTCGAGTGGGTCCTTAAATCGTTACTACCTTATATAGCAAAGGATGTTTCTACATCCAGAGTTCAAAACGAGGAACAAGCCATTTTTAGGGCATAGGAATTGGACTTGATTTATGCTCAATCCAGTTTGTTATATGAGATCATTCCTAATGCTTCGCGTTCTAGTTTCGACCCTAAGGTCAAACCTGGACCACATGTCGATGGCATTGTTAGTTGTATGAGTACCAAACTTGTGGATTCGGTTGTGAAAAAGGTCAGTCAATTATCTATCAACCAATCTGCCTCGGGACAAGCCATGGCTTCATCTTAACCCACCCAAACGGCAAGTGTGCTTGCGGTACAATCTTCAGACCAGAAGGGTAACCAGCAACCCAGAAGGAATAAAAAGAAGGGTAAAAACAATCATAAGGGTGGGAATAAGAATGAAAATGCCAACTCTAATGACAAGAACACCTGGAATGTTGGGGGGGACAAGCAACCTAAACGTAAGGTTAAGTTTCCTTGCAAGTTGTGTAAGGATGATCACCTCACTCACTTGTGCCCTCGGATAGAAGAAGCCTTGAGATTCATAGCGCAGGGCTCAACTGTGCTAACCAACCCTTTACCTCATAATCAAAACATGAACTCGAGGACCCATGATAAGTCTGGTGGGGATCAATATCTGTCGGAAGCTTGTAGTGGTCATGGTTGCATCAATATGGTGCGTGCTACTAAGGTTATGACTCGTGCGAAGGACTATGGTTTGTCACAACCAGACCTTGGAAAGGAACCTACTCCACCTGAGAGTCCTTTACATATTTAAAAGCCTGTGGATAAACCTGAAGTTGCTCCTTGCATTCCTAAGGGAGTCCTTAAGTGTTCGGGGCACAATCCTAATGCTTGAGCTGCCCAGAACTATTCTGTTATCAAGGATTTGGGCCACCACTCCTTGTGCGATGTCTGTACTCAAAGTACTTTAGAGTTGTCCTTCGCAAAGGAAAGCTTTGCTTTCTGCTCATGGTGTTAATGATGATAATTATTCCTCTGTCATCAAATTTGAAACCGTGGGACTTCAGCCTCACTTGCCTTACTATGTGTCTCTCTTGATTCACGTAGAATGTCTTAACATGACCATCAAATGCAATGTGATTGATGAAGGTGCTACTACTTCCGTGATGTCTTTGGCATGTTGGAAGGGTTTGGGTTCCCCCGAGTTCTCTAAATCCGCTACCATGTTGACAGCTTTTGATGGAAGATCGTTTCGAAACGCACGACATTCTTCCTTCTCTTAAGGTCCGTTTGGGAGAGAAAACTGTTGCGATAGAGGTCGAGGTGGTTGATGCACCCCTTGACTACAATTTGTTGCTAGGAAGGAATTGGATGTACAGTATGCAAGCCGTAGCTTCTTCTCTATTTCGAGTTGTATGCTTTCCATTTAATGGGAAGATAGTTACGATTGATCAAACTTCATTCAATAATCCGCCTGTTACCACATCTTCAGGAGCTTCTATCTCGATTGTCCAGTACTCTTAGCTGGCAACTGGGAGTGTGGGTGTTGGCATGTATCCATCCCTTATGGGAAGCTTTAGTTTTCCTGCACTCGTCCCTATGATAGGGTCTAGTTCCGGTGAGTCTTCATCGTCTGTGAGATCGGTGTCTTTTCGCACAAACCATATGGAGGATCCTTGGATTCTTCCTACACTAAATCCTTCATGTAAGCCCATCGAAACGGATGTGCCGTTGCTTGCAACTATGATAGCATATCGAGCTAATCTTGGATCTGTTGCACAGCCTAGTCCTTCCTCTTTGCGGACAGAGGAGGAGGACCCTTATGTGCTGCCTGCATGGGCGGTACCGTCTTCTCACACACATGACTTCCTTGATATTATTTTTCCTTCAGATGAGGCTATTATTGAGGTTATGTCTGGGGTTGAGCCACCTTGGGAAGAGTTGCATCATAGATCTTATTTTCTTCACGAGCTTGACTATTTGGAGTGTGAAGACTATAGGGAGATTCTTAGTGAGAGAACCGGTAGTCCCATGGTTTCGTTAAGCTCTCCTGGTTCGATGGCTGATGGAAACATGGAAAATATATCTCCTACCATTCCTATCAATATCTCTCGCGATCCTGGAAAGATTGAGAATGTCTATATTGGGGCAGAATATTCCCATGCTGAGATTCAAGAGTATACTGAGCTGTTCAAAGAATTTTGTGATGGATTTGCTTGGTCATACGAAGAAACACTAGGTATCGACCCTCGCATTGTTGAACATGAGATTAAAACTTATCCCAATGCTAAGCCTGTTTGACAATGCTTGCGTGCGATGAATCCTAGGAAAGCACCTGCGATTAAGGATGAGATAGAAAAGTTGTTGAATGTCAGTTTTATCTATCCTGTTCCCTTAATGGAGTGGGTTTCAAACCCTGTTCTGGTTGATAAGAAGCAGGGAACGATCCACATATGCACTGATTTCCGTGACTTGAATCGTGCCTGTCCTAAAGATAATTTTCCCACACCATTTATCGATTAGATTTGGATGAGTGTGTAGGAAGCGAGGTATTTTCTTTTATGGATGACTTTTTCGGATACAATCAGATACAAATCAAACCCGAGGACCAACATAAGACTGCTTTCATTTGTCCTTGGGGTACCTTTGCATATCGGAAGATGCCCTTCGACCTTAAAAATGCCAGAGCCACTTTTCAGTGGGCTATGACCTTGATCTTCCATGATCTCAAATCGATTATTGAAGTTTTTTTGGATGACCTTGCTACTCATTCTTGTATGAGAATGTGTCATTCCTACCATTTGAGATTAGTGTTCGAAAGGTGCCACCATTATTTGGTCAGGTTAAATCCTCACAAGTGCATCTTTTGCGTGAAGTCTGGTCACTTATTAGGGTTCATTGTCTCCAAAGAGGGTATAAGAGTCGACCCTTTAAAGGTTGAGGCAATACTTCAATTGTCTCCCCTAAAAAACATTAGACATCTTCAATGTTTGCAAGGCATGGAAAACTTCTTACGGAGATTTGTCGTGAATTTTTCCAATTTTACTAGAGGCTGTATGCATCTTTTGAAGAAGGACACTACCTTTTTCTGGGATGAGTGAGCCCAGGAGTCCTTTGATGCACTTAAACAAGCCTTAGCATCAGCCTCGGTGATTAGTCCACTCAACTATAGCCGTGACTTTCTACTTTATGTGGTCGTGTCCATGGAGATGATTGGTATGGTTTTGGTTCAAGAGGATGAGGAGCTCCAAGAGCATGTCATATATTACCTGAGCCTAAACCTTATAGATGTGGAGATCCATTATTCCCATGTGGAGAAGCTTGCCTTAGCTACCGTTCATGTGGTTCAAAGATTGAGGCACTATATTCTCCTTCGCCAGACCTTGGTGGTTGCCCATGTCAATCCATTTCAGTTCGTCCTCACTAGAAGGATGATAGGGTGAAAGTATAATAAGTGGATTGTCATCCTATAAGAATTCGATCTCGAGTTTGTTTCGACAAAATCAAAGAAATCATTTATTTTTGCAGAGCTTATATCTGATTTCCTGAGCGAGGAGGAGGAGGAAACTTGCGAAGATACGTTTGTCGATGAGCACATCTTCTTGATTTCAACTTTGGATCTTTGGTATGGAGACATTATCATATATTTACAAATATTGAAGGTCCCTACTCACCTTTCACGGGATGAACGACGATGGTTACGTCATGTTTTTAAGAATTACCTCATAGTGGATAACACATTGTACCACCATGGGGTAGATTCCATTTTACGTCGTTGTTTAACTCATGAGGAGGCTGAGCTTGTGCTGAATGATTTCCATGGAAGGGTGTGTGGTGGTCATTTATCTGGGCTTTCTACAGTCCAAAAAATCTTGAGAGCGGGTTATTTCTGGCCAACGATCTTTAAAGATTGTGTCAATGTGATCAAGAAGTACCACCCTTGCTAGGTGTTTGCGCGTAATATGCACTCACGTCCTTCACCATTACATCTAATTAGCACCGCCGGTCCCTTCACTAAGTGGGGGCTTGATTTCATGGATTGTAACCCAGCTTCAGCTAGGGGGCATCATCATATTATCGTGGCTGTAGACTACTTCACAAAATGGGATGAGACTATGCCTACAGTTAAATCCGACGGTGAGACAGCCGCACACTTCGTATTCAACCAGATTATTACTTGGTTTGGTATTCTGAAAGAGCTTGTCATTGACCATGGTAGGCACTTTCATAATCGTATGATGGAAGAGTTGGCCTCGAAGTTAGGGTATAAGCAGGAGCATTCTTCTTCTTATTACCCTCAAGCAAATGGACAAGTTGAAGCAGTGAACAAATCACTCAAGTCTATTCTTCAACGAACCATTGCACAAAGCAAGACCAATTGGCATATTATGTTATCCCCTGCTTTGTGGGATTATAAGACTACGGTTAAGACTGCCACCGGTTTTTCTCCATATCAGCTTGTACATGGAGTGGAGTTTGTATTGCCGGTTAAGTGCGAGATCCCTCCTTTGAAGCTAGCCATAGAGCTCTTATTGGACACTTCTCCATTGGAGGAACATTTGTTCCATTTAGAGCAGCTTGATGAGCAGCGTCGAGATGCTTTAGTGGCGTTAGAAGTGAATAGCATCGTGTTAAGGTCCAGTACGATAAATCTGTCTGTCCAAGGAGATTTAGTGAAGGAGATTTGGTCCTTTTTTGGGATCAAGCTAAAGAACCCTTGGGGGTAGGAAAATTCAACCTCATGTGGCATGGTCCTTACATGGTTAAATGTGTGTTAGAGAAGGGAGCTTATGAGCTAGTATATTACGAGGGGATGGCCTTGGCGGAGCCTAGAAATGGGCTCTATCTTAAAAAATACTATGCATGATTTTCAGCCAGGGATGACTATTGTATATTATTGTACAACATTTTACATAGTTAGGTCTTTCTTATGGTGATCAAGTTTGTTGATTAGCTTTTATTTCTTATGGAAGATGTCAAGGGAGTCTTCCATCTATATAGGATTTGTGGATGGTGCAAACCGTCACACTCAACAATCAGCCTCTGCTGCTTGGGTGATTTATACTCCTACGGGTCAGGTATTGTCTTTAGGAGGCGTATGTTTACGGTCCTCTTCAAACAATGTTGTTTAATATAGTGCCATTATCGAGCTTCTACGGGATGCCATTTCACATGGTGTTCTATCTCTTGAGGTACGTCTTGATTTGTAGTTAGTAGTGTCACAGCTTAATGGCTTGTATCATGTTAGATATCCAACATTATTATGGAGATTCTTACGTGTGAGATTGTTAGAACGACAATTTGAAAACATAACATACATACATGTTCCAAGAATTTATAATCAAGTTGCTGACTCATATGATAACTATGTGTTAGATTGGCATTTGTTTCATAGACAATAATCTCATCAAAAACATACATTTTTACACATGTAAATAAATAAACTGAGCATCATAAAAGTTTTTCATTAAAACATCTAAAATGTGGTAATACATAATGTCATAATACAAAAATGGGGCTCTCGAGCCACCAAAATATAAATACACGGTAGTACAAAATATATCGCTCCCAGGTATCTAATCTTGGGGAGGAGGAGGGGGGTTCTGATCATGGAATGTCACCACAACTCTAGCTAGCTATCTAAATAATCGCACCCATGCTCATGGCACACCCACCACCTGACGCTGCATGGCCTCAGGTAGGTCCTCGACCTGTGCCATGGGTACCCTATGTGTCAACCTCACGAAGTTGGTATGAATGCTTTGGAGCGTCCGCTCTGTATCCACACCCATAATGTCATCTCCTCTTCCCCTCCGTCTATGATGAGGGAAGCCTTCAGGCTGCCATGGTCCTACATATGCATATATATGATAGGATGTCATTATGTGTTGTCACGAAAAAACATGTCTTTTTTATTCCATATATAAAAAAACACAAAAAAATTAAATAACTCAAAAATATTAAAAAGAGGGTTGGGATTCATTACCAATGTCACCATATGCTGACCCTGGTGGTAATGGCATGTCGGGGTCTCCTTGAAAATCTATCCCCGCATAGGGGTAATAATTGATGGAAACTATCTGTTGTCACCACCATGGAAATAAATCAGTTGGATAGGGGTTGGACACCCTACCTCCACCTAGTCTATGCATCACATTTGCCCAACATTGTTGGGCCGGATCTCAAACTCCATGAAGAGAAATGTGAACTCTAGGGCTCAATCCTGGAACACGCTCAAAGAAAAACATGCTCAGTATGCTACTGAAACTGAAGTTTTGTACTCTACCCATCTTGCACTCATTGAGCTGGTGTTTCATGTTGCTGTTATACACCTGAATGGCACCTCTGGATTCACTTTCATCATTGGTGAACTCCTTTGCTTCAGTTGTCAATTATCATCTATTGGTTGACAAACTGTTGAATCCTCTCCATGTTCGACTTCAGCTTACCCTTATTCACATGGCTTGGATTGTACTAGTTCTTTGGGATCCTTTATGAAGACCTTAGTTCCTCACTCATGAACTAAGTTGCGCAAGACTATGTTCCATTTCTCTATCCAGCTTCCAGATCTTTGAAGACTCATCATTATTGTATTGTGGCTTTGATCCACCTTTGTAATATACGTGGTTCCTACCTGTATCATATGATGTACTCAAATATTGTAAAGGAGCTAGTGTTCCAGTAAATTGAACATAGCATCCTCAGATATAACTTTGGATATGACATTACTATGTATTTGTTTCAGGTACTCCTTCTGCTCTACTGGATTTCTGAGTTTCTCCAGAGTTAAATATTATAATGTATTTCGGCCATCGTTCCCCTCTAACCTCACACATTAGGGGGCATTTGTTATACACCTGAATGGCACCTCTCCATCCGAGTGCTGATATCCCTCATGTCGACACACAAAAGGACACTTATGGATAGAGGTTTGCCCATATTCACTATACTTTGGCTTATGATGAGATACATTCCCTATGTACTTAGCTGATTACTTTGCCATTTGGCCATGTTGAGTTGTATTCGGGACTCTTATTATTGACAACTCGTGCATCATTCGTGAGTCTCCTATACAGCAAGTCACAAATCCTTGTATTCGCAGGTTGCGCTTATACATAGTCGCGAATCATTCGCGGGTTGCTCTACTACAGACCCACGAATGTGTCTCTCAACATTAAATCATTAAAACACGCATTAATGAGAGATTTGTTAAGCCATTTAACTTAATACTCTTAACTGCTATAACCTCCCTAACCTTCGAGAACTTCCTTATTTCACCCATATAAATACAGGCCTTGGGGAAGGTGTTTGGTAGTGACACTTGAAGAGCAAAGTTATGCTGGTGGATTTTCTACAGAAATATTTGGAGCAGTGAAACTCGAATCCTGTGGTGACAGAGGATTCCTTGTCTCAGACATTGGGTTGTAAACTAAACTCTTTCCATTATTGATGATAAAGAAATTACTTCTTGCATATGTGTTTCGTATCTTGTAGATTGGTAAATGTTTATGTTTCTATATGATATATGATTTGCCTAACCTGCTTACATATATATGAATCATCTTGTATCTGGAAGAGTGTTTCTTGACAGGTGAAAGAGGAACTATCCTGGAGACTTTGGAAGTGGAACAGAGAGGAAGAAGATAGCAAGGACCGACCTTCGTTTAATCAAGTAAGTCCTTCACACCTTCCTATTTCCTATTCTGTACTTCAGAAGTCAAATTGTCTGCAAGTAACTGAGTATGTTGGTAACCCCAGACCTAGGTTATTAGGTGTATTATCCTGTACAACAGAACTAGCGACTCCGCTGGGGAAGCCTAGTTTGCTTTAGGTCATTTCTGTCTTCCTGACCAGTGTTTGCTTGGAAGTTGTTTGTGATTTTTATCCTGCTTCTTACTTGCTTTCAATGCTTGAAAGTCTTAGGGTTTTTCTCTGTTTTTGAGAAAATTTTTATACCCATTCATGGGTTGTTCTACTGAATAGTCATGAATTTCAAGTTGCATTCGCGGGTTGTTCCACTGAACAGTCATGAATCATTCGCGAGTTGTCCTCATAGACAGTCGCGAATACTTCTGGAAACTGTGATTTTTGAGTAAGAGTTTGCTTGTTATTTTTCTTGTTATAAGTCCCGTTTCCTGAGAAGACTTTCTTTAAGAGTGCTGTAGAGTTGTTCGAATGTCCCAGGTGATCACATCTTACTGCTTTTTGAAAGCCCTTGAGTTCTTTTTTACTTGTTTTATTTACTGTTTGCACCTTGAAGTGTTCTGGCTTGTTTGGGTTGTTGGTTAAGTGTCTTAGTCCAGATCAGTGATCAGGGTTTTGGGGTCTGTTTTTTCCAGTATGCTTTCTGTCAGTTGCTGGTTTGCACTTGCCTGTTTAAGTCTACAGTGATTTTGCATCATTGTTTGCACCCAAGCTAGGGTCCCTAGCCTGCTTTTCTTGCTGGTCTTTGGTCCTGTCTGCCTGTTTACTTCAGTTTGTAGCTTTTATACAGTCTATAAATTTCAAGTTTACTCAAGCATACTGCATTGTAGATGCATAGTAGATTTTTTGAGCATTTTTAAAGTGAAAAACAAAACATAGTTAATCTTTTGCATTGTAATTTTTGCATAAGTAGTGTTTGCTTTCAGTTTAAGAATATTATCTCAGAAAACTACAAAAATATAGGTTTAGTTTCTCTTATAGTTGCAGTCAGTTCATCAATACATATTTAAAAAAAAAAATGAAAAGAAGTTTATTTTATAGTGCTAGTTTGCTTTGAATGCACCTTTACTTTCATTTATTTTCTGCTGGGTCAAAACATCATACAGTCCATCACTTCCATTACCTCTTGAGTAAGAAACATCCCTTAAAATAAACGCATAAATTAAAATTTACTAGAATTTTTTATTTTTAGGGGCCTTCCACCTACTAGCTTAGGCTAGACTTGTGGGCTAGGGAGTGTAAACTTCCCACAAGTTATAAATTTAGACGTAGTGGACCTTTCATTAGGTAAATCCTTGATTCTATCACTGTATCTGGGAAGCTCCTCTCAAAAGGGAGTTAAGCACTAGGCTGCGTGGAGGCTTGGACAGAGGAGATAACCCTCCGAATCCTTGTCAAAGTGTAACCCAGGACTTTTGCACATCTGGGGATTCTGTCCTAGACAGAGTTTCAGGCTCAGCTACCCTGCCCATGCATACGAGTTCGGCTGATGACTGTCCCCCCTGACAGCTGGTATTGTCAAGGCAGCCTTAGTCTCTTGTCTTTTTAGGGCTCATACCCAGGTAAACCGGAAGGTTATTTCTGGTTCACCTTGAACAGACTTGGAAGGTAACCCTTGTGGAAAGTGTAGGAGGGCGGTTGGGTGATTCCTCTACTTGTGCCTAAGAACCCCTCAAGGATGCCAAGTAACTATTCATCGGCTTTCTTCGGGAAAGTATATCTTTATACCCTGGTTTGATTGCTTGAGACTATAGGATCTTTTTAGTGTATGCTCTGTGGATTTGCTTGTGTTTAGTGGACCTTAGGGTGTGATTTGTTAAAGTCTTAATTCTAGAGGACCAACTGCTTAGAAGGTCAAGAAGGTTGAGAAACCTTCCTCCTCTCACCACATTGGAGCCTCCACCTTTACCCCAAAGGAGGAGATTAAGCATAGGTGGTTCTTTTGAACCAGTAGGAATAAGCGAGGTTCTTGGTGAACTGGAATTGATAGCTAACCGTTTTGACTTTGACACAGTCGAGACAGAAGAATTGCAAACTGACGAGTTTGCAAGAAATTATAATACCCCCTTGACTGATTTGAATGATCCAGTGATCGTGCAGGTTAGACCCTTTGATTCACCAGTGCTAGGTGTACCTCTAGGTAGAGTCATGTCTTCTGAAGGATAAAGTTCATTTGTTTTCACCTCAACCCTTCCGGTTGAAGGGGTACAACCTCCCTCGGTTAGTGCCCCTAGATCTAGTTTACCTTCCACACCCTTAACTCCAGTAAGCCGGGTGGTCCAACCACCGGTTTACTCGAACATTGGAAGTACTTCTGGTGATATGGTTACTGGGATCCCCAGTATACCTACAATTCCTTCTTCCTTACCTTACACTACCCAAAGTGGTCCGGTTGGATCCTCGGCCTTTGTCCAAGGATTCCCTTGGAATGGGGGGCACATCCCCCCATCCAGTCCATACGTAGGTCCACCTCCTTCATATGTAGGAGTGACGTTTGGAAGCAACACCTCTTATGGGAAAAGCTTCCAAACCCCTATTTCGGTCCCATACACGAGCTCTCCCTTCTCTTTGTTTAGCGGAGGGATACCTGCTCCAGTCTTTCAGACCCCAGCTTCTATGGGGACGGCCCGAACCACTTACACTGCACCTCCCACCCAAAATCTAGTGGCTTACGGATGGAATCCATTCCAAAGCAACCTTTCCACTTCACAACCGGTGTCTGGGGGAAACCCCACCTTTACCCATGGGCACTCGGGGGCAGGACCCTCGAATCCCCAAGCTGGCACATCTAGTACACCGGCTAGGCCTAAACTTCCTTTTCTGGCAACTTTGAACTTGCCAGACTTATCGAAATTGATGAATGACCCAGTGAGGCATGACCCCTTCTGGCCACCTATTCCCACCAAGTTGCCTTCGGATATCCCTAAGTTTGAAGGTAAAGCTGGTGAAGATCCTAGGGCACATGCCACCACTTTCCATTTATGGTGTTCTTCCAATTCATTGAATGAGGATTCAGTAAGATTGAGGCTATTCCAGAGGACTTTGATGGGCACTGTAGCAAAATGGTACATTGAGCTGCCTTCTGCTGCTTTTAGCAGCTTCTGGGACTTGGCTAGTGCTTTCCTTAGCCACTTTCATCTTCCGGTTTGATACGATTTCGAAACGGACTTGTTGTCTACCTTTAGACAAAATAAGGCAACCCACATCTCGGATCACATCCAAGAGTGGAGGAGGCGAAAGAGCCTTATCAAAGCCACCATCCATCCTAAGTTTCTATTAGAATGGTTCCTTAAATCATTATTTTCCTATATATCTAAGGATGTTTCCACATCAGGAGTGACTAGTGAGGAAGAATCCATACTCAGGGCCCAGCAGTTGGACTTGATTTATTCACAGTCTGGGATCTTGTATGAGATCATCCCTGAGGCACCTAGGCCTTCTCATGAGGCTGAGAAACCTAAGCCTGGACCCCATGCCGATGGTGTGGTTGGGTCCATTGATTCTCCCACTGTAGAGTCTTTGACAAAACAACTTCACCAATTGTCTGTCAAACAGTCTATGGCGGAGGCAGCAAAGGCTGCCCCCTCTCCCCAAACTGCAAATGTTTTTGCTCAAACTTCTCAAAAGGGCAATCAGCAGTCCAGCGGGAAGAAGAAGAAAGGTAAAAAAGGAGAGGGAAACCAAAACAAGCCCAAACCCGCGAACGATGCTGATGGGGGAAAAAAGGAAAAGAAGAAAGTCAAGTTCCCTTGTAAGTTGTGCCAAGGAGACCACTTGACCCATCTTTGTCCCCTTATGGAACAAGCTCAGAAGCTGTTAAAAACTCAACCAATGGCTGTCCTGAAGGATCCTTTTCCCTAAGGATAGAACTCTACGTCAGCTTCTACTGTAGCAGGGGGCAGTCAAACTGCTCCTGACCCTAATTATATCAACATGGTTAGATCCTCAACTTTGTTGCAAACCAGGAACAAGAACTATGAGAAAGAGACTCCAGAGACGGGTAAAGCTGTAGGTGAACCTTCCAACCCGCTCACTATAGAGAAACCATTGGAAATAATGCCAAAGATACCCAAAGGTGTCTTTAAGAAGACTTTGCATAATCCTAATAGGGCTGCTTCCAAATACTCAGTGGTTGAAGACCTAGCTCAAACCCCATGTGCAATGTTAGCTTTGGAGGTGCTACAGAGTTGTCCTGCTCAGCGGGATGCCCTCTTAGCAGCTCTAGGTAGCATGGACTCTTCGAGTCTCACGGCGAAGTTTCATTTGTCTGATGTCAAAATTCGCCTACCCTACCATGTAGCCCTATCCATAGATGTCATCCATGGTGGTAAGACCATTGGATGGGCAGTTGTCGATGAGGGAGCCTCTACATGTGTCATGTCCCTGGCCTGCTGGAAAGCTCTCGGATCCCCAGAGCCATCAACCACTTTACTTACTGCTTTTGATGGAAGGTCTTTCCGTCCACATGGTATCTTGCCAGCTTTCGAGATTAAGTTGGAAGACAAAGCGGTGTCTGTTGAAGTTGAAGTGATTGATGCCCCTTTGGACTATAATTTGCTCTTGGGTAGGAATTGGACTTATGCAATGACTGCTGTTGCATCGGCTGTTCTTCGTGTCATGGTTTTTCCACATGAGGGAAAGTTGGTTACTGTTGACCAACTTGATTTTACTCGAAAGGGCCATTTAGAGTCTAAAGATTCCAATGTACCATTGGTTGATCAGGCCAAGCCTGCTCAGAGCTTGGGGGATGGATTGTACACATCTTTGATGGGCACATTTGACATCCCAGCCCCGATTAACTATATCGGTTCCACTAGTGTGGGGAAGTCCATCGCTTCGGTGGTGGATAGGACTGATCCTTGGGTTCTCCCAACCCCCCAAGAACCGGAAGTGCCCTTATCAGCAGCGGAAGTGGCATAGCAAGCTATTATCCAAGCCACTGTTGATCCCATTCCAGATCCTCTTACAGTCTCGGATGATCTGGAAGAAGTCTATTTGCCTGCATGGGCAGAAAACTCTTTACATTCCATAGATTGCTTAGAAACTGTGTTACCTTCCGATGAATCCATTCTGGAAGCTATATGTGCACGTGATAAGATATGTGAGGATCTTCATCACCGGTCTTACTTCCTTCCAGAACTAAGCAAGATTGAAAACCAAGAGTTTCATGTGAGACTACCTGGAGATGTTGATACACCCGTCAACCCTTTGCCTAGGGAAGGAGTGTTTACCGAGGGGAATATGGCAAACATTTTTGCTAATATACCTATCAATATCTTCGTCAAACCAGATGTCATGGAAAATATCTATATAGGTGCAAACTGCTCTCCGGAGGAGATTGCTATCTACACTGCCCTTTTCAAGGAATTCCACGATATCTTTGCCTGGTCATATGAGGAGATGCCAGGCATAGATCCATCTATTGTCCAACATGAAATCCGTACCTACCCTGATGTCAAACCAGTTTGGCAGAAATTACGTCCCATGAACCCGCGTAAAGCGGCGGCTGTGAAGGCAGAGGTTGAAAAGCTTTTGAAAGCAGGTTTTATATATCCTATTGCTTTGACTGAGTGGGTGTCCAACCCAGTTCCTGTTGATAAAAAGCAAGGGACTATTCGCGTTTGTACTGACTTTCGAGATCTTAACAAAGCCTGTCCCAAGGACAACTACCCCACACCATTTATTGATCAGATTATAGATGCTTGTGCGGGGAGTGAAGTCTTTTCTTTTATGGATGGTTTTTCCAGCTACAATCAAATCCAAATCAAACCGGAAGACCAGCATAAAACTGCTTTTATTTGCCCTTGGGGTACATTCACTTATAGGAAAATGCCCTTTGGATTGAAAAATGCAGGGGCAACCTTTCAACGAGCCATGAACTTTGCTTTTCACGATATAAAAGCCATTGTTGAGCCTTACCTAGATGATCTTCCCGCACATTCTCGCAAGAGGATCCAACATCCAGATCATTTACGGTTGATCTTTGAAAGATGCATATATTATAAAATTCGCTTGAATCCCCACAAGTGTGTTTTCTGTGTCGAGTCAGGGCGATTACTCATATTCATTGTGTCCAGTAGAGGCATTCAGGTGGATCCACTAAAAGTCGAGGCCATTGTAAATCTGCCTCCTCCTCGCAATCTCAGGAAACTTCAAAGTCTACAAGGAAAGTCTAACTTCCTTTGATGTTTTATCATTAATTATGCCAAGATCACCAAAGGTTTCATGTGCTTTCTCAAGCAGGACACCCCATTTGTATGGGATGAAACAGCACAACTTGCGTTCGAGGCATTAAAGAAAGCCTTGTTGTCGGCTCCTTTGTTACGCCCACCAGATTATTCTAGGGATTTCATATTGTATCTGGCCACGTCAGAGTCGACCATTGGGGTGGTGCTAGTTCAGGAAGATGACAAGCTCGTTGAGCATGTTGTTTATTATCTTAGCCGTGCTTTGGTTGGGCCTGAGCTTAAGTACTCCCACGTCGAGAAGTTATCCTTAGCGGCTGTTTATGCTGTACAGAGGTTATGACACTACATCTTACTGAGGACCACTACTGTAGTGGTGGATGTAAACCCTTTCCAATATGTTTTATCCCGACGGATTGTTGGGGGAAAATTCAACAAGTGGATAGTCATTCTCCAAGAGTTTGACTTGGTTTTCCAATCCGCTAAATCTAAAAAGTCCTTAGTGTTTGCTGAGCTTATAGCAGAGTTTCCTATGGAAGATGATGTAGTGATTCAAGATGACTCATTCCTAGATGAGCACATCTTCCTTATATCTACCTCTGATCCTTGGTACGGAAATATTCTCATATATCTCCATACTTTGAAGTATCCTGCCGCTTACTCTAGGGAAGACCGACGTAAGTTAAGACTTCATGCTAAAAACTACCTCATTATAGGAGATACTTTATATCGACGAGGGGTAGATTCTGTCTTGCGTCGCTGCCTTACTCATGAGGAAGCAGAGATTGTCCTAAATGATTCTCATAGTGGATCATGTGGGGCTCATTTATCTGGGTTAGCAATGGCCCAGAAAATCTTACGTGTCGGTTATTTCTAGCCCACGATCTTCAAAGATTGTGTGGAAGCAGTAAAGCGCTGTCATCCGTGTCAGCTTTATACCAGAAAGATGCGGTCACATCCTGCTCCCTTGTTTCCCGTTGTCTCGGTTGGCCCCTTCATGAAGTGGGGGATTGATTATATGACATGCAACCCAGCCTCAGCTGGGGGGCACAAATACATCATTGTCGCTGTAGACTATTTCACAAAATGGGCAGAGGCAATGCCTACTTTTAAAGCCGACGGGGAAACAACAGCTTTCTTCGTTTTCAATCAAATTATTGCAAGGTTTGGTATTCCCAAAGTGATTGTCACTGACCAGGGCAGTCATTTCCAAAATAACATGATGACAGAACTGACCACCATGCTCGGATTTCGACAAGAACATTCTTCTCCATACTATCCGCAAGAAAATGGTCAGGTTGAGGCTGTAAACAAGACTTTAAAGACCATTCTTAAATGTACTATTGATGCATCCCACTCGAATTGGCACATCATGTTATACCCTACTCTTTGGGCTTATCGAACCAATGTCAAAACTGCTACGGGTTTTTCCCCCTTCCAACTCGTTCACGAGGTGGAATCTATTACGCCGATTGAATGCGAAATCCCATCTTTGTAGATAGCTATTCATGTGTTACCTGACATGACTGAGTTTGAAGAATGCTTGGTACACTTAGAGCACCTTGATGAACAGCGTAGAGATGCGCTGACCGCTAACCAGGCTCACAAAAATAGGGTTAAAGCTCAATATGATAAATCGGTCAAACCTAGGGTTTTCTCTGAAGGGGAACTTGTCTTGCTCTGGGACCAAGATAAAGAACCTCTGGGGGCAGGAAAATTCAAGGCCATGTGGTTAGGACCCTATGTCGTGTCTAAAGTATTGAGTAAAGGCGCATATGAATTAATGGATTATGATGGGAATAAGCTGTCCGAGCCTAGAAATGGGCTCTACTTGAAGAAGTACTATGCTTAGGCTTAGCACTTTTTCTTGTATATTAGTGCATGTATTTTATGTACATTAGGTTGTCAGTTTTGTTTTTTATACTATCTGCTGGTTGTTGCAGATGTCTTCCGAAATGTATGTAGGTCTCGCTGATGGCGCCAGCTGCCACACTTGTAACCTAGCTTCGGCAGCATGGGTTATCTTTTCTCCCACAGGACAGCTTGTTGCCGCAGGAGGCACTTGTCTAGGTCCTGCCTCTAATAATGTTGCTGAATATAGGGCTGTTATTGAGCTCTTATGGGATGCTTCATCACGTGGCATTACCCAGCTCGAAGTCCGTTTGGATTCTCAGTTGGTAGTTTCCCAGTTCAATCGAGCTTATCAGGTGCGTCATCCTACATTGTTACGTCAGTTCATGCAAATTTGTTTGTTGGAAAGATAGTTTGAAATTATTACTTTTCATCATATTCCAAGGAACCAAAATTCATTAACTGATGCATATGCTAATTACATTTTAGATTGGCATCTCACACACATTTTGTAAAATATACAACACACATATAAAAAACACTTGTAAATAAGCTGACAACCAAAACACACTATATAAATATGTAAATATCTGTTCATACATAGGATAGGTCGAGTCTGATCCGTAGATCATGTCATATACAAAATATACAAAAAATATGGATCATCATCCATCAAAATGCTCTAGATCTATGCCTTCCCACCATGGCCACTAGGACCTCCTTGGTCCCCGTGATCCCTGCGCCCCCTGGCTTCCTCAGCCTCCTCGACTGCGGCAGACTCCACTGCATCTCTATATACCAATACTGCTTTGGCTACTCATCTGAACAGACGTAGCTAGGCTAGTGGAACCCCAACTACGAACTCCTGCATAGCTGCAGGGAGATGCTCTATCTGTATAGTAGGTACTCACTTGGTCAACCTGCCTAGCTTTGTCTCGAGTAACCTAATTAATCCGGGATCTCCCCTTGCAACAAGACGTATGAAGGTACGTGGGTGCCCCTCTGGGCGGACTGGTCCAATATCTGCATTTTGACACATGAGTATGGTTTAGACTTGTGCATATGTATATATCCTATCATTTGAAAATTCATAAAAATTGGATAATGATAAAAATTAAAAATGACTTACCCATCTCTCCCGATGCTTCGCCTGGAGGGAGGACTAGGTCAGGATCACCTCGAAAATCTAATCCTGCGTATGGAAACTATTCCAATGCTGGCACCTGCCGTTTCCACCATGTATAAAAATCATCGTCATACATGCTATGTACTATATCTCCCCCTCCTTGCCGAAGGAAGATATCCCCCCACCTGCTCAGCCTCGGCTGACGGGGATGTTGGACCTGTAATGGCACAGCAGGGCTCATAGCTGGCACCCTCTCAAAGAAGAACACTACAAGTATACTTGCATAACCAAAGTTCTTCCGTCTCCCCCTTCTACAGTAGGATAATTGCCTCTTCATAATGGGGGCAATTCCTGAGCACCAGTCATGGAGTGTGCCTCTAAAGCAGTCCACCACCACTCTCATCTGAGTCCGAGTGGCCATATGTAATCCTGCTGACCCTAAAAGTCTAACAATAGTACTGGCTAGCACCTACAGTGTAAAATCCTGTATATCTGCAATGAGAACGCTGCTGCCTTTCTTTTTGAGTACCAGGCCTGCAGAATACATCGACATAGTTTTGGACACTCAAGGGGTCTCCACCCCTGCCAGTACCCTCCAGGTTTACCGGTGCTCCCCGATGTGATAATCTAGTTATGAAATAGATGTCCTGTACGGTAAGCTCCAAAGTCTCACCTTGGATGTTGAACATCCCCAGGTCATGGTCCCAATAATTGACCAAGAACTCTAGTATGCGGACATTGGCCCGCATGGGTGATGTGCAAAAGAACTTGAGCAGCCCACTATTCCGCAATGCTTGGATGGTAGGCGGGATTTGAAGAGCCGCATAGTACATCATCTCATGTTCCCTCTCCCTCCACTCCAGCACCATGTTTTCCCTGACAAATAAACATAGTTTGATTCAGTATTACATCACAAAAATTTAAAAATTTTGACCAATTTTAAACTTTTTCCCTATTGCGCAGCATGAGTGACTGTCCATTGGGACAAGTCGCGAGCCATTCACGATTTTCCTATTCAGCAACCCGCGCATGGAACGCGTATTCGCGACTCCTATGCTTAGTAACCCGCGAATGCGCTTTGCCAAATTTTTAGATGATGAAATATACTGAATTAACCCCTAATTTTAAAATTTGTTTGGATGAAAGTGAAGAGCTCAGGGTGTAGAGTTACCTGAAGCTGACGAATCTGAATTCCAACGGTCCAATTGTCCACAGCAAGCAATCAAATATAGAGGGTAAAATTTCCTTTTTGGTTCAAAAAGTGCAAATGGTGAGAAATGATTTATTTTTCAAACTATTTATAGAACAAATATTTCGTAAAGTGGGTCTTTTTCTATAGT
>LPNX011201579.1:7832-23456 GCA_001517045.1 Pseudotsuga menziesii
TCATCAGTGTGGGGATGTGTTCCCCTGGATGGGATTGTGCCTTTCTGACGAGGAGGTCAGATGTAAGTGCAGAAATCTCTTATCATGGTGAGAGGATGTGTTCCTGTCTGGATAGGAGTCTCCCATCAGTGTGGGGATGTGTTCCCCTGGATGGGATTGTGCCTTTCTGACGAGTAGGTCAGATATAAGTGCAGAGCCATTTCACAGATGATAGTAGATGTGTCCTATCATACTAGTGAATGTGAGTGCTGGGCGTGCCTTTCTGACGAGCAGGTCAGATGTAAGTGCTAGGCGAATACCTACATGAGAGTAGGCCTACAACCCGCATGAAATAGGGCTGGCTCTGTAGAAATTCCTATGACGAGATAGTACACACTTGATGATGACCAGTGGAGATCCAGATCGAGCTATGATCCAGATCAAGTTATGATGACTCCGAGATATCCAGATCGAGTGATGATCCAGATCCAACAGTGATGATCCAGATCCAGTCCAGTGATGTTGATCCAGATTGAGTGATGATCTAGATCCAGTGATGCCATTTTTCTTTTTGATGATCCAGATCGTGAGATGATCCAGATGAAGATGAATTGAAGATGAAGATGACTCAGATGATCCAACTGATGCAGAGAATAAGACCAGAGCTGAAAAATTGTGTCGAAAGAATACCTTCCTAGTTAAGAGGGAGTGTTGATGTATATGTAACTTCGGAATGTATTCTTCTATGTATTTTATATATTGTAACCCGATGTTTATTCCGGGATGTTTCTATTATGTATTTGAGTCATGTGGTCATGCCCTGATGTTCCGATCGGGAGGATTAATAATGTAAACAAGTCATATCAAGTCATTAGGTAAGTCCCCACAGTTTAGGGGCACTTGAGTTATTATACACTAATTAAGGTATAGGCTCGAGTAGTAATTATTAGGTCGAGCCTACGTGTGAAATGGTAATTCTAGTGAACGGACTAATATAAATAGAGAGTGTGAGTCTCTCTATTTATCACTTGTGACTTACATCACTCTCTCTCTCAAGTGTGGCGCACCTTTGGAGAAGGAAATACTTTGGCTTGACAGAAGACAGAAGGCTGCTGTTGTGTTGGGAGGTCATCTTACTGTTTTGGGGATCACATCTTGTGGTGATACTATCTTAGAGGAAGTTGAGGGGTTTTCTCCATTTATGGTTTCCCCTCCTAAAATCTTTGTGTCTCTTGTCTCTTGTGATGTGCTTATGTGATTGCTATGCTTGTTATTCTCTCAGTGAAAAGATCTTATCATAATGCTAGCTTAAATGATGAAAAACTAACATAGACCATGTGATTTCGAACCCTATTCGCTGGTGTTTCTCAAGATCTTTATCTGCGGTAATGCTGTACGTTTTATTGGCTTGAACGATGATAGTATGCCTCTCACAACTTGGAATTTGGATGCCTGGGTAGAAGAAGCAATGGTTGTTGCTTCCTTTGCAACCGCTAGGCATTATCTGTTTTAGCAGGTCGGCCTCTTGCTGTGTGCAGTTAAGGATTGTTCTGGTGATGTATCCCTCAGATAGTTTAAAGAATCCACCTTTCATTAACCAATCGTACGTGATAGAGGAATCTCCAATCAAATCTTGGGAGATTTGAAGGGTTTGGTTAGAGTATGAGGATTTTGTGATATGCCCAATTAATCTAGCGGTGAAGTGCTCCAAGTATAACGAAATCTGAGTTGCGCTTGGATCGTCATCGGCGTACTATGCAAATAAAGGGCCACATGGTCCTAAGGGATATGAGATGGTGGAATTGCCACAGGGGTAAGCATCGCATTCTCCATAAGATGGAAAATAATATTGGGCGTTGGAGCTGGAGGAGAGAGCAAAAATAATTTTATAGGTCAAAAGCAGTGGCAGCATGATTTGGAGATGGGAGGAGCTCATCTTAGCACGCTCAACTCAATATACGAAGATCAGCGACCGATGAAATTATCATGAAACTTGCAACGACGAACAACGAATTTCAAAGAAAATTTAAGATGACGGATGGAAAATAGTAGAGGAGAGAAGGAAAGATGAATATGGAATATCAGAAGGAAGGCAGGCTTGAATTTACAGGTAGTTTGAAAAATAGTGGAAAGTTTGGCTTTGGCTTTCTGTACATGTTCCATGCAAGGCATGAAATGATTGACAGCACTATGCAACTTTTGATTTTCCAGAGGCTATCAAGATGGATGGGATGGAAAATAGACGCGGAGAGGAAAAAGGAGGAAGCCTAAAGGAAGGTTGAATTTACTAACAACAACAGACCCAGGTTTGAAAAACATAAAAGTTTTGGCTCTAGAATTCTGTGCACGTTGTCCATGCATATTGCATATTGTGAAATGCTTGACAGAGTAGGTACTTTATATTTTACAATTTCAGTTGTTTACCGTTCAATCTTTTAATCATTGATGGTATGAAAAACCATGCATATGGTAGACTACAAATGCCATTTTACATGTGTGCTATCTTTTTTTTTTAAAATGTGGTAGCTTCAAATATATATTTATTATGAGCCGACATTGTGGGAGATTTAAATATATATTTATCATGAGCCGACATTGTGCCGACATTGTGCCACGTGTCACTTCCATGTTGAGCACGGAATTACACTTCTACCTCATACCGGGCTGTAGAATGCGCCTCTCAGTGCAATGAGCTGAAACGAGCTTGTACATACTGCATGTTCTTTTGGTTCATGGTAATGGTAAATTTACATTAGTGAACTTCACCTTTCTAATTTTCAATATTATTCTATTAATTTTCTTCTTAAGATTCTAATAGTGGGGTGGAAAATTATTCTCTTAAAATATATTTGATCCTTTATGAATTTGATTCTTTTAAAATATATTAAAAAACTTACAAAATTTTACACACTTGGGTACACATCGGTATAAGCTATTGAAAGTTCCTTATGGATACCTATCACATAACTATGGAGATCATGAATCAATGAAAGTTCCTTATGGATACCTATCACATAACTATGGAGATAATGAATCAATGTAAGTTATTGAAAATGCCTTGGAAATCCCTACGGAAGGCAATGAAACACTTTGAAGGATTGGCTCCTTGTCAAATAATAACGTAATGAATTACAAAAGAAAAAATTATTGCAAGGCATGCACATAACCACATAACATGACATAGTTTCACGGATATGAAAAAGTAAAACATCAAGATGGGCGTCAATGTATTTTCCATGAAGTCTATAAACTTAGGTAATTGAAGAAATAATGACAATGAAAATTGTTACAACATAAAATAAGGTTGTTGAGAAATAAAGTTCTTATATGAACATATCCATCCATAATATAAGGATTTTAATTTCACTATATTTAAAACTTCATCAATTGTTGAATACTTGAATCAATATAGATATATAGAAAACATCTATACCATGATAAGTTTCATTAGTTAGCGAATATCTCGATTTCATTTTATGAATAAATGGCATAGTGTGTGGGTTTATATTATATTACAGAATACGTTTAAAATTTTATTAGATATTGAGAAATTATTCCAAAAATCTTTTTATCGAAACCCCTCTCAATATATCTTTCCAATTTACCAATCCCCTATTTTTACTAGATATTTTATTTATCCTTTTTTTTCCATTGCATTTTTAATGCCCATTTTTATTTTCCCCTTAGTATCTATTAAATGTACAACACCAGGAGTCATTTTTAGGTCTTGTTGTTTGCATCAAGACTATAGATTTGTGGTTTGAATCAAGTCCTATCTATATCCTTATAAGTTTATAGGGCCTTGTGGTTTGTATTGTGACTATAGACTTATGGTTTGTATCAAGTCAAAAAATTATGGTTTGTATGAAGTTAGAATCATGTGGTTTGTATCAAGATTGGGTTTTGTGGTTTGTATCTAGACTATAGACTTGTGGTTTGTATCCGGACTATAGACTTGTGGTTTCTATCAAGTCAAGAACTTGTGGTTTGTATCAAGTTAGGGTCTTGTGGTTTGTATCAATATTGATTCTTGTGGTTTGCATCAAGACTAATGGAATTGTGGTTTGTATCAAGTTGGGACTTGTGGTTTGCATCAAGTCCTACCTAAACCTCACATGGTTCGCTAATTATACTATGTGATGTATGACTAGTCATGGTCACTAAATGTTAGACGTCTCCTTTAGGGATTATCTACCCCTAGAGTTATTTACTTTAACATGTGACTATATGGCCCGGGGTAATATATACAATCATATGTATGTGGAACAATTATTTTGAGTATGATATGATAAGATGATTAAATTAATTAATGCACATTTGGAACATGCATAAATTAATTAATGATAAATGAGATAAGCATAGTGAAAGAGAAAGGATTTGAATTTCCCATGCAAGAACTTCAGTGAAATCAAATTGCAAAGACATCAATTAAGCCTAAGTTATGATAAAGCAAGTTTCAGTTAAATATGAATCTCTCCTTGATTCATGCAAAGTGTTATTGCATGGATGGCACAGATTGTGAAGCACTAAAAACATTTAGTTAAACTCCAAACTGATGGTCCAATAATAAGTTGTTGATTGAGTTCAATTTAGTGAGTTCACATTCAGTTCATCCAGTTCACATTCAGTCAAAGTCAATTAACTCTTAGTTAAATATGGAAGGAACATATCTTCTGAATGGAAGAGAATCCAAGGTGCCAACTTGGAACTGAGACTAGGAGGGTGCTAATGTTTGATATGGCGAAGTAATTACTACATGGGATGAACCTAATCATGCAACCATTTGCTATTATTTGTTGATCCAAGTTTAGACAAGCAATTGTATTCGCTATGTCCTCCTCCTTGTGATAAAAAGGCTTATCATTAAAGTTCTATGCACTTGGAAAGACCGGTACAGTGATTCTTGTGATCTCTATTCTCTACTCTTGTAGTGACATAGATTCTTGTGATCTCTATTCTCTACTCTTGCAGTGACATATCTTATCCAAAAATATTCTTGTGTTGTAAACCATTATTTGTAACTATCTATCATACTCAAAAGAACTGTTGGGTTTTTTGTCCTTCGTTTTTGGAGTGTTTTCCTAGGATATGTATTGTCTCTTATGGTTGAATGATTTATGTGGCTAAATTGTTTTATGAGATTAACATATGTAGTGATTGATTAATACAAGTTTTAAACTTTAATCATCTCTGATTTTGCTCAAACATTGACAGTATCATGAAATGACATGTAACTATTGTAATTCATAGAAACCTCTTAGGGTGAAATAATCATTTCAACCAACTTCACCCCACCTTCATTTGTAGATCATATCTATTCAAACAACACTATGAATATAAAAAAAATCAAAATCACACTACCTTCACACATATATTATACTTATTTAAACACTAATATGACTTCAAACAAATTTATATTCACACCAACTTTAGATGTAGAGTAATTATACAAACCCTCCAAAACCCTATTTAACCCCTAGAAACATAATTATAAACCCCCTAAATTATCTATATGTTTTTGATATATTAAAATTACCCCTTGAACTCTATATACTAATCAATATATTGCTTCCATATTTTACCATTTTAAATCTCGGAATATAAATTCTCGTGATTTAATATAGCCTACTAGGTTAACACCATGATCAATATAATATGGACCCATAACATTTTAGGCAATGAATTCCACATCGAGTTACATGTTTCACAATTGGTGAAAGCGAGCTTTCCAACACTTTATCATACCAATAAATATGATAATCTTGCAGTAGATATGCAATTGTCCTATCATGATTATGTGCAGTCGTGTTGATGCATGGAATTTCCCAAGCACCGATAGTAAGGATTCTCCCAGGCAATCAATCCCAATTAGATCGTCCATTGTTTGGTCTGGGGAATCTGTCCAGTTTAACTATATGGCTACTGCAAATTAATTTGTTTTAAATTATTTACTGGTTACGACCCGATTCATCGTTTATGTGAATTGTTTTTAAAACATGAGATGCAAGTGCCTAATTTAAATGCATATAATCAATAGACAAAAATCACACTAGTGATGCACAAGTTCTTACCTCTCATCTTACCGCTCCTACCTTATCAATTATCTAATTAATCTAAGACTAAACTAACTATCCTATCCTAGGTTATCCTATCCCCGTAGAGAGCAAATTCAGAATTAGAGCAATATACGGTAAGTGTTCATATCAATTTCACAGATAGTTGTCCTGACATAGTATTTACATTCATATTAGAAATAATACCAAAGAAATCTCTAATATGATAAACCATTTATTACTCAGTTCACACATAGATATTTCATGTAGAAAGCAAAACCATCCATAACCAATGAATTAATTCAAAGAAGTTAGAACGATCTCACAGTATATTGTATGGAAGCAAGAAGAAGTAATTCCATGTTATACATTCCACACATTCCAAGCAAATATTTGTGTAGGATTTTCCCATCAAATAGGTATTTCTTATCAGCAGAAAAATCAGTTCTCTTACAAAAATAGTCCAGCTTCCATTACACTAGAAAAAGTCCTTTCATTCTACTTCCTATCTCTATTTATATTACAATCAGAAATTGGCATCTAGCGAATTTTGTTTACCCTAACCCTAGGGAATCAAAAATTTTTCAATTAGTGCTTTACATAGGAAAATGAAAAATATTCTATAAAAGAAAAAAATTAGGTGGGCCCTTCCATGCTGGAAATATATGCTGCCCAAGCGCATTAGAGGAAATTTCAATTTAAAATGGGCCTTCCAAAAATAATACAAATTCCATGTCATCATGTATTAGCCAATCAAAATTATTTAAAATTCAAAACGGGAACAACTCTTAAACAATTTTTTAATATAAATTTGGGGATATGTATCATAAAAAAATACTTTTTTTGTTCGTATTTTCGACATATCTCCTTGTGTTTTTACTCAAATTCCGATCGGGAGAGCTCATTGGATGAGGAATTAAATTTCACATCCAACAAGTACCCGCCTGGAATACTTTTGATGGGCCCCGCTACCCGAAAAACAAGAAATACCTGAAAAATGTGATGATGACATCATCATCACATTTTTTAAGGTATTTCTTATTTTTTGGGTAGCAGGTCCCATCAAAATTATGCCAAGTGGTAACTCATTGGATGCGAAATTTAATTCCGCATCCAACAAACTCTCCTGATCGAAATTTGAGTAAAAATACAGGGAGATATGTCGAAAATACGATAAAAAAGTATTTTTTTCTTTTCTTCATCCAAAATTAATAAATATTATTTTATTATTTGAACTATATTTTATTAATTTTCCTTCGGAGGCCGATTTTAAGTTGAAATTTCCTTCTAATGGTTAGCCTCCTCAGCAATGGTTTTGTACTTTATAGGCTACAATACTTGCAAGGTCACTTAATGGATCGACAATTGTGTCTCTATACATGCCACTTCTTCTGTTGTAGTCTTACACATATCTTTTAGGAGTTAGGCATTGACAGAAGCTTACCCAAAAATTTGGCAAATGTCTTTCTCTATGAAGGCATCCACTTTTCTTATATACTCTATGTCTCCCTGCAATCTATCCTGCAACTGTGCCTTGAGCTGGTCTTTATCTGGAAGCTTGGTTATATTCTGAACAAATGAATTTGGCACTTGTCGTAGACTTGATGGATTTTCTTGTAAAAATATTGACATTTTTCCACAGTTTTAGGAATCTCATTCCTTATTTTCCTTGTAGCTTTCCTACAAAACTCTAGAAGTGCCATTTTCGACTTTATGTCCTCTATTGTTTTCTATGTTAGATGGTCATGAAACTTTGAATTAATATCCCTCCATGTCATTTGAATTTTAACATTCTTTGCTACTTTAAATAGTCCTTTCCTAAAGGCCAGTGATTCTGCCACGATTACCTTCAGCCTTTCCATCATCAACCTCACCTTGAAAATTTTTCCAATGAGGATCACCTGGAAATGATGTATATGTTCTTGAATTTTGCATTCTTGATCACAGAAAGGAGTAATGTCTTTCTTTTTCTTGTCATCTAGCTCCAGTTGTTTCCTCAAAGATTCCTTTTGCTCAACCAACTCTTCTACCCTAGTTTTCAACTCATTGATCTGTTGGTTCGTAGCTACCTCTCTTGATTCTAGTTGAGAGATTTAGGATTCAAAGTCATTATTTTCTCCTTCTATAATCACTAATTGTACATTCATTGCCTCCTTTTGTGTCTCCATAATATGGTATTCATTTAGTAGTCTCTATTTTTCGGAGATAATGGCATCATGCTTTGTCTTTAACTCTATACCTCCTCCTCACATTTTTACCAGATTATCCTTTAATTTGAGCATCTTTTCTTTGTTTCTCTCTACATTGTCTATCAACCTATCAACATTATCAACATTGGTCTGTGCAACTACTATGTTTACTGAATCCATGAATTTTGGGTTCTCATGGGTAACCTCCATTATGGAATTCTTTGTGATGGTAACCACGTCATCTTGTGTACCGATTTTCAATATTTTTTCAGACCCCCTCATGATGGTATTTCTTGTTTTGTCAAAGATAACAATGTATAAGCGAGCCACCATGTACTGCTTCGATGGGGTGAATGGGGTGAGCCCAAGTTCCCCAAAAATAATGTGACCACCGATCATTGTTTCACTTGTTGAACCAAGAGGGTCTAGGTCCATGGGTTCATTCTAGGATGCCTCTTTATCTAGAGCTTCCCTGATCCCTTCGTCTTCCTCCTTTCTTTTAAGTTATTTTGCTGCTTCCTTGGCTTCTTTTCGTGCTCTCTCTTCAATTTATTTCTTTAATCTTTCCTCTTCTTGTTTCCTTTGGGCCTCTTTCGCTTGCCTCTTCTCAGGTTCTTCTTTTATCCTTTTCTTAGTTTCTTCCTTTTGCATCTTTATAGCTTCTTGTTTTTGTTTCTGCAGCTTTGTCTCCATTGTAGTGCTACCATATTTTCCACCACTAACACTACTATTTTGAGCAAAATTATTGTTTAAGTTGATCAAATTATTTTCTCTTCTAAAGACTTCTTTGTCTTTGTTGAAGAAGTCTGCATATTCGAAATGCATTTTCACTGCCACGCAATGTTCAATTGCTGTCATTTCTTGCAATACTCTTTTCTCCAAAACAGAATGTTTCCATCTCCTTTACAAAATATTTGACTCCTTTTAACTTGGAAAATTTATATCCTTCCATACATAAATGCAATGGAGGAAAAGTTACTTTCTTCATATCATGTAAGAAGCTTCCAACCCCATTTAAGAAAACCTTTCTCACAGCATCTTTGTGGACTACAAAGTCTATGGCGTATTTTGGAAAAAGGGAGGGAGCTCGGGAACATCCATACATCCTAATGTATGTGCCCTTCTGCAAGAAGTAATAATCCCCATACTCGCTTATGACTTCCATTGCATTGTCAAAAAATAAGTTTGGTTCCTTAAGGAAGATTATCTACTAGAGGGGTACAAGGAAGTCTTCACATATGAGTTTGTAGTATCTTTCATATTTATGGGCCCAGAGGATTTGGTATGCCACGTAGACTAGAGCCTCGTTCTTGTTCCAGATGCACCCTAAATTAGAAAACATGTTTCTACTCAAAATGAAATCGATGAGGTAAGAAGACATGTGTAATTTTTTCCTCCTCTGGGTCAAACCTCCCTGTGCGACCGTGACACATGATGACAGGCTACGTGAGATGATATCTTCCCAATTAAATATTGTTCCTTCAAAGGATATATAGTAAATAAAAGTAACCCAATTTGGTTTGTAAATGGTTCCATCAACTCTTTCAAAAAACCTATTAAGTAGTAAGGCTATAATTATGAGTGGGGTCCTTAGGCTCTGAGATTCATATTCCCCGCTTGCCTTCTATCTCAACTATTTTTTGGGTACTGTCATCTTCTTATCATAATCCAAGGTATCAATGTTTATCCCTTTTATCAAGTATTCAGTCATCATGACCTATGCTAGAGGTAACTTGTAAGCCGCTACTTTGTGGGATAGATGAAAAGAGGAAAATTCATCCCCTTTGACATCAGAAATAATCCTCGAGGAGGGATCTGTTTGAGGCAAAATCCACCCAATAACTTCTGAACAAGGAAAAAGCTTCGGGCGCATGGCAACTTTGGTAATGCTCGACCTTCTTATGTTATGATATAAAAGCATCTCCTCAAGACCTGTGTTAGGGATGTCCTAGTCTCTGATCATTTGATAAAGTTCCCCCCATTTGAATTCAGGAGCAATTCCCGTGATTGCCTTTATGTCTTCAAATATGGTTTCTGTCCTATTTCCAGAAATAATCTTCCAAGTCTGCCCTAATTTCCTTTGACTTCTTCTTGGTGCCTTTCTTAGTCATTTTGAAAATTATTTGTCTCAGAGTCTATTTTTACACTCTTCTCAGTGAGGCAACCCAACTTGGCGAAAAATGGAACCTTTGATACATGAATGCAAACATAATGAGAAGTAAATTGAACTAGTAATAATGAAATTAACTGATGATATATTCTACAAAATGAAAATGCTAATCTGATTATGTGAAAGAATGCATCATTGTATTGAAATTATAGAAAAATATGCAATCATAAGTAAATGCATTGCAGTCCTGTCTAATGGGTTCTTCTAATTCTGACATACCATTTTTCCTTTGAAAGAATAATACCAGAAATAGACATGCTATTAGTTTTTTCTCACTCACCCAAGTCCCAAGACAAGTGGAGGTATGAAATAACTATGGAGTGTGGATGAGACATAATGAATCTCGAACTGATAGATTTGAAAAGAGGATTGAAATTGGGTCTTGGTCTTGGTATGGAGGCAAAAACGTATTATTTATGGAATGGATCTGTTCTCAAACAGGTGGTACATTTTCTGGTAAAAAGGTGGTGAGAGGATGGGAAATCCTCTCTTAACATCATTGTATACAGGTGGTCGATCCTTCTCCAAAAAGGTGGCTTCTGGTTCACAACTAACTTCCCTAAAATAACCTTCTTTCCCCTTATCACTGTTTTCTGCCGATACACACTGATTTGGTGCTAGGTAAGGGTCACAATTTAGTGGTAAGATACGTGATGCCATTATATCTAGTAGATAAGGTTTGAATCCAACAATTTAACCAATACTAGCAATAGTTTAAAAACACATTTTCTCAATAGTACGCTTAAACTGATTCTTTCTTTTAAATCATTTTCCAAAAAGAAAACAAATTAAAAATAGCAAATTTGATAAAACCGCCAAGAGGAAAACATGAAACTTTACAAAACAAAGCTTCCTTATGGAAAGGAAAAAGTAGTTAAAATATTCTTCACATGGGTTCCCATTTAGGTTGTTTTTTCGACTTGTACTGGCCAGGAAGTGTTCAAAATGCTCTTTGGCTTTTTAGTGAAATGGTTTAACCAAAGGGTTTTAAAAATCTAAGGAAAGCATCATGTCCATGAGAAAACTTCAGAGATGGATAGACTTAATACATATCATGGATGGGATATTCCTATGCGACTGTTTTAAAATACTTATGTCCTAGAATTGGTCATGCTTTATCAGTTATGTAACCAGGCATGCAACAAGTTACAACTATAACCTACTCCTGGGAAGGAACACCTAAAAAATACCCAAGTGAAAGGGAATACTAGGCACAAAAATTTGGCCAGTGCAACTCTTAACATAAAACCAAAGCAAATGTCGAGCGACTACATTACGAGCATATGTCTACCATATACAAGGAACAAATATAGATTAAAAATGGTAGGAAAAAGAATAAAGCAGTAGGATTTCTATGGCTATGACATGGATTCCATGGCTACTGATGTCTTTCATTGGTAAACTACCTAGTATTAAGGAAATACAACTTTTAAAAGCTTCAACTTTAAACCAATAAGAATCCATGAGGTATGGGAGCCTACATGTCAAACGCTTAGAGGATGCGAAAAGTAACTGAGTGTACAGGGATGTGAATCATCCTTTATCAATTGGATAATGAGGTTGAATGACGTTTTGCAATAAAAACTAAAAAACCCTTAGTCGTATTTATAGAAAACGAAAAAAAACTTAGCCATAAATGTAGTAGTTGAGTCAATAAATGCAGTGGTTGGAAATTAAAACGTCGTTTGTCATGAAAAAAGTATCATTTGTTGTGAATAAAATAGTGACATTGATAGTTTCAGCGACACTTTTTTTAGTCACTCCAATTGTATTGGATTCCCTATTAATTTTCCTCTTGTGTCCTGTCGCACGACCATTTCGATCGATACTATTGATTTTATTCCGAACGTTTCGACGACACTTACCGAGTTCCTCCAATGAAATGTGCTGACGCTTGGATTATTGGAAAGTTCACCTTCAATGTCAACCATTTTGACGTATTTTATGAGTTATCCCAAAAACTTGGTGTTCATCACTTAGCCGACATCATTCTCCAAGCTCCTCCAACTGTTTCAACGATGTTTCTTGAGTTTTTTCCAACAGTATTGGCAATATTTCTTGAGTTACACCAAAAAGACAAGAGAAGAAAATCATCTTTTGATCCAGCCGACTGTGTTGGATGAACTGGTTGAGTTCCACCGATACATCATAGAAACTAGCCAAGTTTTTCTGATACGTCGGATAAAAACTGTGAGTTTTACTTATCCAGGAATGTTTTCTTGGTCAATCCCTAGAAAAAACTAAGTGTTTAGGGTGTACTTCTTTAAGTTAGAAAACTAGTCTAAGTGTGCTTTTAAACAAAGTAGAAGGAGGGGCCCCAAAATACCAAATTTTTTGGGGAAGCAGTTGCAACAGCAACAATTGGCAACTAGCCGGTGAACACAGATCTTTGGAAAATCTATCTTTGGAAATCAATACTGCTACATGGTACTAGATTATGAGTATGCAACACTATTTTCAATTTGTTCCATGAGACTCTTTAAAATAGCAGACTTATCCAGAGATATAACTTTCGTGCATCACATTGGTTGTCACTTTTGGGAGTAGGGTAACCAAAACTAGGAGTCTTGATAACTCTTGTGGGGCCAAAGTATGAAATTCATTTTACCTCCGTCTTTTAGTTTCCACTAGATATGACTCCATAGGATTGTAATAGAGTCAGAAAAATGTATTCGTTTGTTCCTCATTCCCATGCTATTAACATTCTTTTGATGCTTCTTTTATGAATGCAATTTGTCTTCTGAGTCTTCCTTGATTATTTTCTATACTTTTATAATTTGGTATGAGTTCTTCCATCCATACTATCCTTTTGTGTGAGTGATAAATTTGTTCGCTCATCATGTTCATGGACGATGAAGAAAATTTCTGATATTGGTTGTTTAGGAAACCCTTTTGATCTGATGGTTTAATGCCTCATCACCATTTCTTTGACGAAGACTGAATATCTCAGAATTTCGGCATTTCAATATAATCCTTTTGGCTTTTTGATTTATAACATGGGATCATTTTGAATGCCATACATCCATCAGATCTGCTTCCTTTTCGTGGGTCTATCATGAGTCTTAGTTATTTTACAGGGTTTATAATGATTCGAATGTGCGCTTGAAGTTGGTTTCCCTTTCTATAATTAGGCACCAATTGAAGAATATCATACTAATCAAACTTTACCACACATGTCTTCCCATAAGCAGTTCCTGAATTTCAAAGAGCTTTGAGATTATTCAGATTCCTATACTTCCAAGCATCAAATAATGAGCTGGTTTATTATAAGCAAACAAAAACTATGAATCTAGGAAAATCGAAAAAAAGAAAAAAAACAAACTAGAAAAAATCAAGAAAATGAAAGGTTTTATTTATGTACAAAGTGCTCCTAGATCTTAGGTAAAATAATTTTTCAGAATGAGGCCATTTACAGGAATACTTTCTTCCTGACTTGTAAATATTGAAGTTTGTAAGTTGAGGGTCCAAGCTTCTCAGTAATCTGATAGGGGCCAACCCATAAATGTTGAAATTTTGTGCATTTTCCCTTTTCATCATGCGGGTGATCCCACTTTAGGACTAAGTCTCCTACTTCAAAGTTTCTCCTACCTAAATTTAATTTGTCGAACCATCTTTTGACAATACCTGATGTTGATTGAATCTATCTTTGGCCTTTTGTATTTATTCTTCAAGCTACAATAGAGTATTAATTCATGATTGTAAAATTTCACTACCGGATCCTCTTTAGGCTTGAGCTAACTGCAAGGATGGGAGAAGAATGTTTGGAGGTAATATGGCTTCCTTTATATAGACTAGAGTAAAAGGAGAAAATCCTATGGAATTCTTCGAGGTAACCCTATCTTCCCATAGTGTGATAGGAAGATCTATGTGCCTATTTCTTTGACTCTCAATAACATTTTCTTTAAAATTTGAATGAGATTTTTATTTGTTAATTCTTCTAACCTATTTCCCCGTGGATAATAATTTGATGAATAATGTAATTTGATTCCTTTTTCATAAGCAAATTAAGTTAACTTAATATACGAGAAATAATATGCATTGTAAAAAAAGAGAGAGATTGGAACCCAAACCTGTTTATGATTTTCTCTTGCATGAAATTGATGACTTCATCCTCATTCACTTTGCGGAAAGGAGCCACTTCCACCCATCGTGTAAAATAGTCCGTACCTGTGAGGGTATACAGATATTGCAGTGAAGAGTTCAGGTTAATTTCTCCAATAATGTCTATTCCTCACTGCTCAAATGGTTCTGAGATAATAACGGGTTGTAATGGTCTTGTTTCTTTTGGTAATATGCCACCAATCCTTTGGAATACATCACACTTTCTTGCGCATGGTAATATTTAAATAGAGTTGGCCAGTAGTACCTAGCTCTGAGAATCTTATGAGCGGTGGTGTCCCCAGAAAAATGTCCTCCCACAGGTTATTCAAATGTCATGGGTTATGAATATGGATGCCTTTGGTTTTGCTTTACCAACAACCTCTTGGGCCAAATCATTACTGCTTCTATATTTCACGGATATCCAAAAGCTTACTATATCTAGATATTTTTACATCACGAGAAATGGGGAAGACCGTTCAGAAATCATTACACTCGTGAGGAATTATTCTGCTTTAGAGGTAGCATTCATGTCCAATGAAGCAGACGAGTTCATATTTGACCTTGTGAGGTCCCCAAACTCCACCAATCGTCCTGTTGAGCCCCATTTTGTCACATTTTTGAGCTAAAAACCTTATGTATCAACGCATATTTTTTTTATCTTTTGGTGTCTTTTGCATCATACAGATTACCATTCATATTCAGGTATGATCTTATTTTGGATTTATTTAAGATTGATTCATTCTTGATTATTTTACTATTTTAATGAGTAAATTCAATGTTAATTGATGTAATTGCTAACAAATGCATTTGTTAATTGCAGAGCATACTTTTTGGGCAAGCTTGACACATAGACACACATTCTTCTAGATATGCACATAGCATATCTAGGTCGTCATTTAGCTCGCCAAAACAATCACGCGTTGGAACTAATTGATTCTCCAGCATTTAAGTATGGAGTGACCTATAAACCGCTTGTTGTCCACATGTCAAAGGGTTAGCACGAGCCTTGTTCTTGAAGGTTTCTAGCATACCTCTCTGATTAACATCATGCCACTAGTTCATGCTAAAGAAGGGAAGCTTGTATGCCACCTCATGCCCGATGGAAACCAACTCACGATAAGGGAGGAAAAAT
>LPNX011201598.1:3101-137770 GCA_001517045.1 Pseudotsuga menziesii
TTGAGTCGTGATTGAAAATCATCACATATTATGGAAAAGCGATTATGAGCTTCGAATGGTTAAGTAGTGAATTGTAACTTGAAAGAGTTGTGTGATTCGATCAAACTATCAGTCTCAACCTACACATTGACTCAAAAGGATAGCAAAAACATATCATAGAAAGGAGTTCAATAACCCTAGGAAATAAACTATGTTTCAATGGAAATAATCATGGAGAATTATTTGGATACTTACCTCCATAATACTACACCTAGACTATGATCTCATGGCTTTTGAAGAGAGGAATTAGTAGGTTAGATTTAAGTTGCTCCCTATAAATCCAAAACTAACCTTTTGTAGCAAAGGGATGATATTTGTATGGATCGTCATAGTATTTTGGGGGAAATATATTTCAATGCTCCTAGAGGCTCCACTATTTTGGTGTAACTTATATATCTAAATGGTCCTAGAATCTTGATTATATTAATATTATTTAAAATTTCAATAACGATGCACATGATCTTGCCTCCTCACTATTTGGAAATAAACCTTGGCACTACAAATTTTGTCCCTAAAATGAATGCTCATTAAAAAGTGAGAACAAATTTTAGAAAGTTAAATATTATGGAAGCTAGATTGTTACTCCTAGACATGAGAAACTAACATTTATGTTAATTTTATTGCAAACAATGATTGTGTGTAATGTAACAATTAACATAAGATCCCAGGATACATGTGTTAATAGAATGAAACACGTGGTGAACAAGAGTAGGCACAGGGCAGAAGACCCAGGATAAATGTTGAGAGACGGAGGTTGTACATTGACCCACTATAGTGTTATGAAGTGTGAAGGAATTGAGGGGTTTGGTAGGGGTTTAAGTTAGTATTAATATGGATTTAGTAAGGTATTAATAGGGTTTAGATATGAATTTAGGTAAGGGTGAATAGGGTTAGTAGGGGTTAGTAGGGGGTAAGGTAGTAATATTGAGGGGGGGGTTAAGTAGGGTTAGTGAGGTCAGATTAAATGGTAGGTTTAATTTATGTTTTGAAAAAAGGGGGTGGGGTATAGGGATTTTTTATTAATATTATAACTTATTAACCAATTTCAAATAAATTTTTATAAAAAATTTATTATTTGTCTCGAGCCTACAGTTGATTAATTGTCTTTATGGTTCATATAGGTTTGTTTAGTTGGTGTTTTATGGATTTGTTTCAATCCTCCATGAATTCACAGAGGATTGAAAAAAATTGGGCAGCATTTCAGCTTGCCCGGGACATATTTCAAAATTAAACCGGTAGCATAAACGCTACTGGTTGACATAATTTATATATGTATAACAAATTAACAAAAGAATTCAATTTAACTACAAATTTTCAAAAATCCGGCAGCATTTCTACTTGCCGGTACACATTTTAAACATGAAAATTATAAAAACATACATTTATCAAATTTTAAAACAAATTTTATAAATTTATAAAAAAACAAAATTAAATTCCATTTAAATTGAAAAACAATTATTTAAACTGTTACCTCTTGGCTCTGACGCCATCATGACGAGGTTGGGTTGCTTCGGGATGCTTGGGTTGCTTCGGGGTGCCAATCCTTATGTTGTTGTTCCGTCGTTCCTCGGTCGAGCTTCCACAGTGAAAAATTTGTCAAAGAAACGGTCGCGGGGGCCGCGGCCTCTTTTTATAATTTTTTTGACAGAGGCACCTCGGTCGAGGTCTATACCTCGACCGAGGTATTTCTTAACCCTCGGTCGAGGTATTAATACCTCGACCGAGGGTTAGGAAATACCTCAGTCGAGGGCTGAAAACAACCTCGGTCGAGGGCTTGATAAAACCTCATTCGAGATATTAAGACCTCGGTCGAGGGCTTGTTAAACCCTTGTCCGAGGTACGTTTTTCTATTTTTGCTGAAATGCGTTTGCCAAAAAGTGTTACCCAGGTCCGCGGATTCACCCAAAAGAAAAGTAATAGATCTCTTTTAATATTTAAATGCTAAAAGTAACTCATCTCTAGATTATATATTTTTCAGAATCAACTTTATACGCTTTGCAATTGTAACATTTTCCAACACAAGGCCAGATATATGACGCACAATTCATGTGGAGTAGAAAAAAATATTTTCATACTAATGAATTTAATAGTGTAATTTTCTTACATGAGACACAAATACTAAAAGAATGAAATGATAGATCTAAATTTTGAACTCCAGGATTACTAAATTGTATCTTGAGATTCTTACTAAAAAATACCATAGAGAATGTGGTGAATCCACCATCCATTTATCATGTTAATATATACATCTAAAGTTGAGCCCCATACTGGAGATTCTTATCTCTACATTTGTATAGACTCTGACATGAATTAATGGTTTCCAACACTAACCCAGCTATATGACGCACAATGCATGTGGAGTAGAAAGAACTCTTTTCATATTAATGAATTTAATAGTGGAATTTTTTGACATGAGACACAAATACTAAAAGAGTGAAACAATAGATCTAAATTTTGAAATCCAGAAATACTAAATTGTATCTTAAGCTTATAACTAAAAAATACCATAGAGAATGCGGTGCATCCACCATCCATTTTTCATGTGAATCTATACATTTGAAGCTGAGCCCAATACTTGAGATTCTTGCTTCTGACATTTTTATCTACACCAGGCCGAGACAAGGAAGCTAAACATTGATGGAGTTTTATCTGCTCATGCTTGCTAGGGATACAATTTCTCTTATTATTGAAGGTAGCGCTTCTGCTAGGAAGGGCCAAGAAATTGGGTGCCTCTATGGTAAAGAAGTTATAGGAGTAAGTAAAATTATCCAAATTGGGCAATGCACAGATGCTCTGGAGGATCTTGGATATTAACATATTGTGGGAAACATCTAATTGTTCCAAGATGACCATCTGCCCAATGTTGTTTGGAAGAGGCCCAGCCAGTTTATTGGAGCTGTCATCAAATACAATCAAGTTTTTTAGCAACCCAAAATTAGATGACAGTCAGGCTGACAGATTATTATTTAAGAGTATAATCTCATTGAGAGTACTAGGGTGAAATCATGAATTTGTCTAGAGAGGTCACGACCTACTAGAACCAGATGTAGGAGAGTTATTCCCTACATCATAGAGTCTATTCCAGCAACCAAAAGAAAACCCAAGAAATCAACTTAATAGGAACAATAACCCTAGCTCATTAAGCCAAAATAATTTAATTTCAACTGTGAAATTCGTTCTTATTGAGCACCCAAAATATGAATTGAGAGAGACTAACCTGTAACTCAAAGACTTAGAGTCGTGTGAAGACTAACACACAAAATCAAGATGCAACAGAGACTGAATTCAAACTTCGTTGGTGCATAAATCCAGTACAAATTCTTCTTGAATTCGTTGTGGTCACCATAGATATTCTTTGGTCTTAAATAATTGTGCATAAATTGAGCAAGCCCATCATTCATAAGCCAAATGGGGCTATAGAGTCTAGAAACGATAAATACTCAAAATTGGTGTGAATGGGACTCCGAAAAATGCCAAATACAGGAGGAACGAGAGATTTAGAAGCCAAATCAGGGTGAATGAGGGTCCAAAAACTGTCATTTCCTGATTTCAAGGACGAACAAGGGCTCTGAAACCAAATGGAGGCTGAATAGGACTAAAAATCGACCATTTCCTGAAATTAAAGGCAAACATGAACTCCATCTTAAACCCATGCTCGAAATCTCTGGCGAACATGACGTCCATCTGAAACCCATGCTCGAAATTGCTGGCGAACAGGACCTCTATCTGAAACCCATGGTGGAAATCGCGAGCGAAAGCTGGATCCAAAGCAAATTTCAAAGGGCGAAAAATGGTTTTTGCAATAATTTCCAACCAAATATCGTTGGGCTAACTATGTTTTTAATTTTTTTTTGAAAATAAAAAATGGGCTATTTAATATTAACCCTAAGAACTTTTTTAATATAATAAATTCACCCAAGGAAAATTTGAAACTCCTTTAATTTCACGAATGGGCTAAATTTTGCCCCTAAAATCATCCCTGATTCCATGATCGAACCAAACATATGAACATCAACATCAAATATCACTTGATTCGACATCATGTTAAGGTGAAAACCATTCATCTGACACATTGTCCTACTTCTGAGCAACTTGCAAATATCTTTACTAAAGCATTGGGCCATGAAAAGTTTGAAAATTTTAGAATGCAGCTTGGCATGTCAAATGTCCCTTCGGATTAAGGGGGGAATGTTGAGTAATCCTTTGGGATTACATTGTAAATAATATTTCAGTTATTAGTTAGTAATCTCGTTATCTAACTGTAGATAACAGTTTTGATATCCTTTATATGTAACACTCATCTACGTAATAAAATATTAATTTGCTGAGGTTCTTTATGGCACGTGTCACTCAAATAGCTAGGAAAAAAACAAAACAATATAAACAAACCTTTTACAAGGCAACCAAGTTGTGTGTTAAACCACTGTACAAAAAAACAACTCAAAAGAAGCAAAAACATCAGCGAAGACAATATTTAGTGACGATTGTGTTCCCTTCGCGAACATGCAAAAGCATCAAACTCATATTGTTCCCATCATTCGGATGACAGTGCATGTCAAATTTTCAATGGTAAGCCAAAAATACCCCTGCCAAGAAACTCATTACGCTGCACAAAAAGTTAGGGAAGAGATAAATATTGGGTGTCTCCACCTCCCCGGAGAGATGCGAACGCAAAATTAGTGCTACGAGGTGGCATTGCCGCTATGAGACACCGCGCATTCTCCTCTCCATTGTAAAGACTGCTTGAACCACCAGGTGGATGATCTGGACACCCATCGCCACAATAGATATCCCACCAGTCACAAGAGACACTGTCGAGCTAGCCGCCCCTCAACAGTTGTCGCCACCACTGTCACCGACGTTGGCGCCGAGTGAAACACCGCCCCACCATAGAGCCTCTCCTCTCCATCCTCGCCAGCCACCATCAAGTATGTCACCACCATTGAATCAAGCATTGCCCTACCACAAGACAACACCGTGTCAAAGGAGCCTTGCCATAGGAAAACCATTGAGTATAATGCTTAATATTCAGCCCGAATTATACCAATCGCCACTCAAAAGCAGAGGTTAGAGGGAAGGGTGATCAGGGAAGGAACCCTAGCCACGTAGAGTAGTTGCACAAAACGACTCTCAAAACCCCAAAATCATAAAAAAAATGCAGAGCTCCAACTTCACAAAGTGTATATTTTAAACTTATTGTACATGCAAAATCAAAGTTATAACATGCCATTAATGTCATCAAAATATGATGTTTACAATGATTCATAAATACATTTTCATAAATGTTATAACATGTCATTAATGACAAACATGGTGTTTACATTGATTCAATGTTTTTATAATTGTTATTTAATTGTGTGTTGATTTTATAATGTAAAAAGTAAATTATATTTTTTTTTTTGGATTTTTTTAAATGTCAATTTATAAATATAGTTAAATATGAGTTTGTAATTTTGTTTTTGGTGGCAAAACTTTTTATAAAATTTTAAACCATATTGTTTATATTTAATTATATAGCTTTACATGGCTTTGATATCATTACATATAAACATTCACTTATTTTTTCTTCTTTTACATATTTATGTTCATAGTAAGCTAAAATTACGACCATTATGCATAGGCATGAGTTTGTAATTGATAACACTTAAACAAAAACATTTTTCCCCATACCATATTGAAAGCATATGTCAATCAAGACTATGTTAACCAATTTTATCTATTTTATCTTTCACTTAAACTCAAACTCTTTATTAAAATTGCAAATTCCTAGAACTCAAGACCCATTATGCATAGGCATGAGTTTGTAATTGATAACACTTAAAAAAACATTTTCCCCATACCATATTGAAAGCATATGTCAACTAATATTATGTTAACTATTTTTATTATTTTTATCTTTCACTTAAACTCAAACTCTATTAAAATTCAAAATTCTAAGTGAAGTTGGTGGCCATTTAACCAATTTTGTGTATTAAAGTTAATGGACATTTAATCAATTTTGTATGTTTTATGTTCAGTTAAACCCAAACTATATATTAAAAGTGAAGTTGGCCACATATTGAAAATGAAGTTGGTGGCCATTTAGTAATTACAAAATTGTTGTCAATAGTGAGTGGATTGTTTTAGTATTGGGTTGTTGTGATATTGGGAAACTAAGGTGAAAGAAGATTGAAATGAATATAATAACTATAACTAAATATAAACAACATAAAATGAGTGTAATTTATGAGTATAGTGGATTTTGGATGAGTATACTAGATTTTGGATCTGAAAAAGAGTGGAATTATTGGCTCTCTATTTATTTATGTATTAGAAGTGTTTACATGCTAAGACCTTTTTCTAAATACAAAAAATATTCATGATTTATAAAACTAAATTGGACAATAAATGATGGGTCACATATTCAAAAGCTCATTTAAAATTATGAAACTAGCAAGAATAAATTATAAAAAATACTTTTAATATCAATTATAAATAATGTTATTATTGAACTATTAATAATATTAATGTTAATAAAATTGTTAATAATATTTTTATTGGAAAGAAAAACTATGAATACATTATTGATAATGTTAATATTAGAAAAATTAGCCAAAATAAAGATGCTTAATAATATTTTTATTGAAAAAAAATGGAAAATAATGATATTATTAATATTGAAAATACTATAGAAATAATAATTTTAAAAATAATTAATTATAATGTTAGAGATAAAAATATCCATAAATTATTATTATGATACTGAATTATTTTTTTATAGAAATTGTTGAAAAGGTTAACATTGAAAATAAGAAGAAACTTATTATCATAATGTTAATATTGCAATGACTTGACGAGGCTTATGAAAATTGTTGAGGAGATTAACATTGCATTGAGAGATCATTGTATTCCAGGGGACTTTTTAAAAAATAAAATTATATTTTATAGAGATTATTGTATTTTGGAAACTTTTTTAAAATAAAATTATTTTTTATTTTATAATTATATTTTTTAATGTTTTATTATGTAAAAGATTAGGTAGATAATACAATTATTTTTATAATTATATATTTTAATGTGAAAAAAATAAAATTAATGTTTATTTGATAATTATATTTATAAACGTTTTAGTGTGAAAAATATTGGGTAGACAATACAATTATTTCTATAATTGTTTTATTGTAAAAAAAGATTGAAGTAAGCATGGGAAAAAGGTTAGGCCTATACTTACGGGTCTCTCAATTGAAAGAGCACTGTTCCATTGGCTACTTGATAACATCTATAAAATAGTAGTGTGTCAGCATGATTGCCTGGTGTTGATTCACTACATGCTGTTGGTACTTTGCTGCTAGTGTCAAAGCCTACGGTAAACTCTAATAAATTGTCCGTGTTTGTTCTAGCTTCTAGAGACAAGCCATAGCCCAATCTTGGCCCAATACATGACATCATTCATGCATTGTTTTTAAATGAGAATCCCCACCTCCAACAACATGGCAAGGCACATTAATGTTCATTAGATGCATAGGCATTCAATCGAAAACTTGTACAATGGTTTCGTAGTCCTCTTTGGTGAATTTGAACCCAAATTTCAGAATCCCTTCAGAATCCCTTTGAGAGAAGGGACGTGCTTTCTTTCTCTAACCATGATGATATTTATGCCTTACAAAATACAACTACTTTACTAAATATCTTTCTTGATTGACTTGATATCTCATATGAAATTCACAAAGGAAGGAGTGAATTTATATAAGTAAATGAAAATTTGTGAATTTATAAAATAAGTGTATAATTTGTCATCTTATGTAGGGTTGGAATTTGATGGGTAAAATGCTTCTCACAAAGGTATTTTCTCGTTAAATATTGTTAAAATTGTTAATAAACTTTTTATGTGATTGAGTAAATATTTGACAACAATGTATTTTTTATGTTCACTTGTAGATTGTATTATAGGGATGAGGGGGACGACTTGGATATGTGTACATTGTTAAGGGGTCATAGGACCATGGTTACCATCTGGAAGTATCATGCCATTTCCGAATCCAAATTCTTGATTGCTTATTGAATGCCAAATCCTCATATTTACTGGATAACTACATGTAAGTTTGTAACATTAGAGTTAACTTGTAGTGTTACTGTGTTAGTAACCAACTGGATTGTCATGTCCCCAATTGAATAATTTCCAAATAAGACTACCTGCAAACAATGTTTCACCAACCTACTAGTTCCCTAGGTTGAGACGGAGACATCAATTTTGTAATAAGGGGATATGGGACCCAAAAGGACTTTAGTTTATCATATTCACATTTAATTGGGTCACATATGATAAATGCTAAGAAAATAAGGTGGCATGGATTCATGGAGACACTTGGAAGTTTGTGGAGCCTTTGGGTGACTAGATTTCCCGCACACTTGGCAAGATATTCATCCAAATTCGAACACATGGGTAATGTAACATTATCGGATGGTGATGTGGTGTCAAATATCATATAATGAGCCAAGGAATTTGAATTGGTAAAGGAGAGTAACTCCCATGGAAGAAGAAGAAACTAGAAGACAATGTGTGCCACTTGGAAGGAGATTCTGTACACTCTATGACAACAAATGATGGAAGATTATATGACAAGTATGACAAATTTAGACATGATTGCTAACATATGACAAATATGACATGATAGGGCTAAAAATAGCCACCAAGAGGTCGAATTTGGGATTTAGAGGCAGCCATTCGACTTGGGGAAAGAATTGGAGCATGAAGAGGACGACAAGTGTCATATGCGTTACTATTCCACTAAGATGAGTTGGAGGAAGCCCATGGAGGGAAATTCAACCTTAGGAAGCCTCATGAAGTTAATAAAAGGATTTCATGAGGAAGGAGAAGAGACTTTGATCATTTTTTAATTGGCCTTTGGAATTTCAGAGAGTTTTTGCTTGTCAATTGCACGGGTGAGTGTTCACTCTCCCTGCTTGTCAACCAATTCTGAGGGAATTGTATTCCTTTCCAAGTTGGTTGATGGAGAGGACATTCATACCTCTCATTGGATCTTAATGAAGGAGTTTTAGTTGCAGGTTGAAGTTCCATACAATCGAATTTTCATCTATCTCCCTATTCTCTCATTCTTTCTTCTCCATTCCCCCACACTCACATTTGATGGCACACTTGTTGGAGTGATTCTTGCACCTTTCTAAGGATAGTTGATACCCAAGCTTTGATTCATAATGTTTGAATTTGTAATCTCATATCCATATGCTCTGTAAGTCGAAATATCAATAGTACACATGTTAGATACTCGCATTCTCATGTTCTTGAACAACTAGTTTTCATGGATTTGGCTTCAATATTGAAGTAGCTTTATATCATATTTGTATGAGGACATTTATATGAGTTTTATGATTATGGGGAAGAAATATATGATTTATGTATCTGTAATATTGTTTCCTTATTCTCTATAAGTTGAAATATCAGAAATACATGTATGAAAAGCTTGCATACGCATGCCCTTGTATCACTAGTCTTCACGAATTTTGGCTTCAATCTTGAAGTAGTTTTATACCATATTTGTATGAGATCTATTCTATGAGTTTGAGGATTTTTTGACAGCCATATATGATGTATTACTCTGTGATTTCATTTACATATCCTCTTTGGATAGAAATGAAAAAAACTCACGTGTGAAAAGCTTACATTCCCATGCCATTGAATCACTAGTTTCCATGACTTTGGCTTCAATCTTGGAGGAGCATTGTATCGGATTTGTGGGAGGGTTTTACTTTTAGTTTTATGATTTTGTGGAATACATATGTATTACATATATTACAACATGTTTCATATTACTGTCAGAACCATATATTATACCTTTCATGTATCAAATTCTAGCTAGTAATGCAATTTCCCTTAGGCAATTTCTATGAAAATTACCCTATAAACGTTGCAGATCATAAGCCATTTGAAAATTTTTATAAACATGATTAATGAAATTCATTGATGTTTGGTACTCATTCCCATACTTTGTTCTTAAATTTTGTAGGGTAGTACTTGATTTGGAGAGCTATCCATCACCCTTACAGGGATTTGAGCACAACTTCCTAGTAAAATTGCATTGCTTCACCTTAACCCAAAACAAGTTTGCAGAGGTATAAAGTGTGATGCAAAGTTTCCATATACCATATTGGTATGTCGTAAGACTCACCATACCCTTACATTTCAAATTCGAGACCATTTGGTGAAAGTTGGAACCCTCTAGAGTCATGACTAGTTAAGCTTGAATTTTATCGAATTTGTAATTTTCTTCAAAATTCCCAAAAAAGGACATTACAGTGGTATTAGAGCATTTTCTTGGAACCTAATGAATTTTTGGATGTTAGGAGTGAATTTAAGAAACTCGTGAAGTCATATTTTGATGATGCGTCCAAGCAACTTATGCAAGGGTTCAAATTGACGGCTAGCCAACTAAGGGGTAAGCTAGCAACAAGGGGTAATAGAAGTTTCCATCATGGAGAGACACATAAGAAGTTTAACAAATTAAATATAGTTGGCATTTCCAAATCATTTCTCTTAGACCAAACTAAACCTCTGCATTTACCCAAGTCTAAAGATTTTAGCTATAATTTTGTACAATTTAAGGTTATATTGGATTTTTTACCTATATTTTTTATGCTCTCTTAGGTCAAACTAAACATATGTATCATAAACCCCTGTTACAAATCGAATATTACATATCGAGAATGCCAGATCGGGACCGATTGTAATCGAGGGAAATATTTGTAGAAACTCTATAAACAATTATAAAAATACAAAATTATGCAATATATGAAACTATACCAAGCATTAAAATCACAAAGATATCCAAGTTCATTAATTAACTAGCAGTCCCCAAGTGAGTCGAGGGTATCAAATTAAAGGCTTCCACGAATTGTTGTTAGGATCTATCATGATCGCACAGCTAAACCTGTGCCTCACTATTACTAGTTTTTAACCAAAATCAAATCTACAACATACAAATCAATGAATCAATCGAATTTATTATGTGGCAATAAGACCATTGTAGATGGCAGCCTCAGTGAAATTGAATCTATTAACACAAGCTATCATTCAAGACATAACTAAAAACCCCTACGATTTGTTGGTACAGACTGAGAGTAGTAGCTCCAACTAATTCAAAGATGCACATTACCAAACGCAAAATAAGAAAATGGGTACAGACCCTAAGGGCCGTATTATCTTGTTAATATAGAATGTTAAACAAAATGGATTCTAAATCCATGTGGCAGTAATACCATCAATGATGGAATCCACATCTATTAAAAAATCCATTAATTTAATAAGTTACAGGTTAACCAAAGTGGTGGTAAGTCCATCCACAATGGCTCCCACTAAAATCCTTTAAAACAATAGAACAAGACAACATACGCATGAAAAAAGTTTAAGAAAAGTGCTGGAACAAAGAGGTTGTGATGCCCTTTGTCAGAGAGAGTTCAAACCCCTAGGGTTGAACTAAAACATATTGATTTATTTTGTAAGTATGCAGAATCTTGAGCTTCGATTACAGCTCCAAAACACAGCCAAGAGCCACCTGCAATCAAACGAACCCGGGACAGTGAGTGACTGGGTACAAATAATTAAAACTAGAAAATAAACAGAGTAAGGTTCCATAATTTACCTTGGAGTTCTAAGACGCAGGGCTAGGAGGAGGTGACCCTAGCGCCATCCTTAGCAGTGCTCTCAACTTGCAACCAAGCGACCATAATCAGAATTATAATAAAAGTGAAATTATTTAAAACAATGTAAATAAACTTTTGAAGTTCCTTACCTTGGTTGAGTTGCAAAGAAGGCCAGGGGTCAGCTCCTCCTCAACGCCCTCATCCCTGCTCCGTCTACAAGAAATCTTAAACATCAATTTTTAAACCCAAGAGTTCTTGAAACACTTTAAAACATCATGTAAAAGTTTAAGAAGTTGTTTTCTTACCTCGTAATGGTAGTTCGAGCTGAAGATGGTGGCTGGGTTCATTTTGCAATAAAAAAAACAAGCTTTGGATGCCCCTTAGTGCCGACAAGACGTCCTGTACACGTTAGAAAGAAACTGGGTAGAATGCCATTAACCTCAGGCAAGTGTTTATACCAAAAACCTCATGAAATTGCCATTGACAAAGCAGATCCTCGACTCCCTTAGCTTACATATTGAATAAATTCAAATGAAGGGTTTAAACAAACAAAACGACACATTAAACCCTATTGAAACCCTCACAAAAGTGTTGTACATGTGGATGAATGAGATGCATTCTCGAGCCAGCCTTTAAAGCCTTGACACGCTCTAAACTTGTAGCCATGGAAACACCTTAAATTCTCAAGTAAAAAACAAAGTACAACTTTATAACCATCATAACACACATACATATTCATTTAAACATGTCAATCATTAATTACAATCATGGATGAACTATGGTTTAACCCATATCCATATCGTATATATTTATTTATAAACTTGGAAATCGAAACGACAATCCATGTTATGTAAACTTTTGTCCTTAATGACCAAGGTTAGACCTTGGGTCTTTTTCAAATATGTTTAACCTTGCACTTAGGACCAAAGTTATACCTTGGGTTCCTCAAGCCATATTACATTTAAAAAAATATAGGATCAAGACCATACCCATAGTCTCCCAAGTATTGTCACATGTACATAGAGGAGATCTATGCCATATAAATAATGTGAGAAACAAAGACCAAGACTTAGCCTTAGGGTTAAGCATGCCTTAGTAAACCCATAACCAAATATACGTAAAACGAATTAGAAACATCACCTTCATATATGAAGAATTGTATAAGCAACTTTACAAAACAACAACATATATTTTCATGCCATAATAACTAAGGCATGTTAAAAACCTAAAAATATGTTTATGGTTACATGAATATATATCAATTTTTTGTTTTTTAATGAATTTTTGAGATACATGACATTCCTCCAACAACTCTAAATTTAGCGATGAATCTTTATGTCACGATTTTCTGAATGAGCATTTAATGCTGGTCTAGGAAAGTGTTAACTGATATATAAGCCATTAGCGTGAACTTCGCTTATAAATTTAGTTGTACCATTTTGATTTTGGTGTGTGTGAAAGCTTAATACTCGGGCAATTTAATTTTTTACATTTTTTCCTTGAAGTGTTGAAAGAGATTAAAAGTCTTAGCCCTTTTTTTTATTTAATTTTAGCACAACTTTTATTATTATTTCAGCACTGGATTCATTTTACTTCTAAAGTTATACAACAATTATTTTGTTTTTAGTGAAAAATATTCACCTTTTATTAAAAAACAAATATTTACATTATTTCCAAACCACAAAATTCATTAGTCTATACTCTTTTATACATAAGTAAAAACAATAAATAAAGTTTTACTTCCACAATTAAAAGGGCATCTGAGATGGCTTCGAAAGGTATTATCAGATTGTCCATAATACAAGTTGCTTATGAAATGCGAAGCTAAGTGGCTTCTGAAACCACCTTCTAATGATATGCTTTAAACGCCCAAGCTTCTATGTAATTGCACATTGGTTTACTTCAAATAAATTTACTCAAACAACCAGCGTAATGCTTTAGCATATATATTTACACACATAAATTAATCAAAATTCTAGCAATTTATAATCAGGATTGCAATTTGCATTTTTGAAATTCAAAGCCTCCATCCAACTAGTATTATAAGACGGTCCCACCACTAAAAACCACATAATTGAACCTTATAACTGTATGGAGAATATTTCTAAATAAGTAACCAAGTAAATTAGATAAACAAATCAAATAAAGTCTAGTCCTCTGTCTACGGCATGGTGATAGGTGGAAGGAGGGATTGACGAAAAAGAGGGATGTTTAAAATATTTTATCCGTCTGAACAGCTTTCTCAATGAGATTCCTCCTCCATCCAAACCACAGAACAATAGAGAAAAATAAAAATATAAACGTGTCCAACTAACCGATGATGAGTGAGTTGGATAATTAATTACAATATTGAATTTAAAAGAAGTTAACTAATTAATATCTTGAAATTGAAATTGGATAATTAATCATTCATCAGAATTTGGGCAAAAATAGCCCCCAAAACCCTGTAGAACAGGCACTGGTTTTCAGTTTGAAACGTTCGACACAATGACTGTCAATGTGGATGTTTCGGAAATCATTCAGAAAATTAAACACCACGGAAACTTGAAATAAGAAACTCCAGTTTTTAAATCAAAATGAAAACAAACCACCAAAAATACGGGGCAATGTATCCCAAATGGCCACGCTTAGATTATTTCAATGCGTGGCTGCTATTAACACAATATAAAAGCAGGCTGTTGATAACGAGTGCAGTGAAAATGCAGTAAAAAGTTAGTTTAAAAGTTCAGTTCAATGAACGCAAGTGATTACATTTAAAAAAGGAAGAAGTTATAACTACTATATTTAATGACACAGGATAGCATGACATAACAGGTACTGTTTTAGGGACAGGTAGCGTTTTTCTGTTTTATAAATTATTTTTATTATTTTTAAATTTTGAAAATAAAAACTATTTTCAGAGGGATTTATGTCCATCAATGTTGTCTCATACAATGCAGATAACACGGGCTTAAACATATGCAAAGGGATACATACATTCGAACTGTAAAAAGGAATATATATTTAGATCTATTGATTTAGTAAAAGGAATATATATTTAGATCTAAATATATATTCCGGCCGGCCGTTTAACCAAGATCAACGATGGCCAAACCGCCGGCCTGTATAAAGATCAATGATGGCAGGGAAAAACTAGTTGATATAAGCGAAAACACTAGTATCATTTATGCTGCGCACTTAATGTTTTCCATTTTGGATCAGATGGTTCTGCAAATTATACAGCAACTATACTACTTCATATGTTTGACGTAATCTTACAAAATCATTCTTGCAAAATGAAACCGTCAATAGTACTTACCAGTGGTTTAGAAAGAAAATACCAAACGATAGCAGAAAATTTCCATCAAACCAAGAAACTTACTCATGCAACATACATATTAAAGAAACTTGAACATACAACATACATATTAAAGGAAAGAAAATCAAGAAAGAGACAATTCGAATTATCAGAACATGAAACTATCTTTTATTGATCTCCAAAATTATGTTACCTGAAAATCTTTACATTCATTCCTCCTTCCCAAAAGCAAAAGCTAAAAACGATAGAAATGTTCGCATTCTTTGATTTTAAACAATAGAATCCTTATCCTTATTCGTTTTTCGCTGGTTCTTGATAAATCGTAGTAGTATTATAAATAAACATATCAGATTCGCGCACAGCAATAACAAAGACACCAAGACAATACAATATATTAAAAGAAAGAAAATCAAGAATTGGAATTATCAGAACATGAAACTATCTTTTATATGTTACCTGAAAATCTTTACATTCATTCCTCCTTCCCAAAGGCAAAAGCTAAAAACGATAGAAATATTCGCATTCTTGTTCTTAAACAATAGAATCCTTATCCTTCGTTTTTTGCTGGTTCTTGATAAATCGTAGTAGTATTATAAATAAACATATCAGATTAGCGCACAGCAACAACAAAGACATCAAGACCATGATGTACTCCATTTCAAATTTCAAAGATTGTTCCATCAATTCATGATCCATCAGGCCAAATCGAAGCCGCGCTTATGTTGATACAGCTTCGTCCAATCGATTTGCACAGCCTCGGGCCGCGCTTATGTTGATACAGCTTCTTCTAATAGAATACCACAGCCTCAGGCCTCGTTTAACCTGATACAGCTTCTTCCAATTTTTAGTACAGAAAGAGCGGAGGAGGATTATTCAAATAACAAGAATCAAATTTAGCAACTTCTGGGCTTCCATCTTATAGGCTTTTTTTTCAGATCGTATGAATTTATTGATTACTTAGTTAAAGTTTGTTAATTTTTTCTGTTAAGAGACCGCTCTATTCTGACAGTCATGTTTAGAATCAAATTAAGCAAAACAACCAACAAAGAATATCAAATACTATATACACTCTGAATGTTCTACATTTAGCATTCTCCTTAAATTTATATGAATATTCAGTGTTTAAAATGTGCATTAATTAATGTAAGTTTACAAAGCAATTAATGTATTTTTTTTAAAACTTATTATGTTTATTATATTAAAAATATTAATATGTTTATTGTTGAATATTGTGAAGTTCATCTAATTTATTTTGATTTTAAATGTGATGTCTAGATATCTTTTACTCCTTGGTAAAAATCACAAAGTACTTTATGAATTTTATACTCAATGCTACATGATGTTGTTGTTTTAAATGTTGAGTGGTAAATATCACTAATGTCAATTTATAAGCATATAATTATAATTATGGTATTAAAAGGAATTTGTTACAAGGTAATGTTATGTTATTAAATATTAAAAAGTAAATAAGAATATTTATGCTAATTTATAAAATAAAAAATATAATCTAATAAAAAGAAATTAAAAATCTATGTGAGTTCATAAAAATTTGTATAGATTTATTTTAATCTAGATTTATAAGCACCAATTTCTTGAGGTGTACATTTTTTTACCATTTGGATCTTTCTTGATAATTGATAGATCTAGGTTTAAAATGGATCTATGCTAGTTTTTTTTAAGCGAATATGTATTTATATTTTATATTTTATATTTTTTAATATTTGTATTTATGTATATTAGCATAACGTGACTAACATGAGAGAATCTCCCTCTTATTGGGCTAAAGAGCACCTCGCTTCGACTCTAGAAACCCTATTTTGGAGGTAAATGAGTAAATGTACCACTTTAGCTTTTGGGGGTCCAAATGAGCGTACTACCTACCAAGAAAAAAGTGGGAATCCTTCTTTTGTTTTTTGGTGGCATTTCATCTCTTTTTACTCTACATAATAGGGTTTTTTGTGTTTTTTTTCTTTTTAACCTTCAAGGAAATTTTGTGTTTATGGAAAGGGGTCTTTTATATAGTTGTTTTTCAAGATCCACGTATTTCTTCTTAACGATACGGGGGTCTACAAAAGGCGTGTTAGGTGTTTATTCAGGAGAATGCCTTAACCTATGGAAAAAGCTGAGTTTGGTTTTGGTAATGGACAATTGTTTAACAAAAACCCTTTCTTCTGCTAAAAAAATTTATAGAGCAGTTTCTTCTACGAATGGCTTGACTAAAGGATTTCTTCTCCATTCAGAGTCTGCAAAGAGCCATCTTGTGAATGGAGAGAGGGCACAAAATTGCCAGAGGATTAAGGATTTCAAAGCAAAGGCAAGTTTATCCAGATTCGAACTAGGTGCTGATGTTAGTTTGGATCGTGTCGAAATGTTATTAAAGCGGGATCTTGTGGGTAGAATTGAATAAGAAAAGCTGAATAAAAGTGATTTACAAGCTTGGGTGAATAATTTTTTGGGTCCGTGAAGTAGGATATGCCCCACACATTAATCTTTTGATCAAGGGTTGGATTATCTTTATCTTTCTAGATGAGGAGAAGTTGCTAGAAGTTTTGGGTAGGGTTTTTATTTTAAATGAAGGCTCCTTAATCTTAAAATAGTGACATATTGCATTTAACTCTACCAAAGAATGCCAACTAAACGACATATCTGGATTCTTTTACCAAGGTTTCCTCTTGAGCTTTCGACACAAAATGTCTTGGAGGGTTTAACTAATTTGGTCGGAAATTTTATTAGGGTAGATAAAAAATCTCTCCATGTTATGAACAAAACAATGGCCAGGGTAATGGTTGAACTTGACATTGTGGAAGGGCTCCCTGCGAAAATTGAAGTGACCTAAGGGACTAGGTGTTTTTGTCATAAATTGAATTACCTGCACATTGAGTTTAGATGTTTTTTTTTCTATCGGAACACGAGTCATGTCAAAGCTCGTTGACCTTATTTGTTATATGGGGATCAATTGGAACTTTGTAATACCCCCCTAATTAATAATAATTATTAATTCTATTGTAAAATTACTTTATTTATTATTTTTAACACAAAAGTCAAGAATAAAACATTTTGTAATAAAAACATTTTTATTTAATAAAATATGCTGAAGGGAACAAAAGTGGATATAGCTGTTGAAGAGTGTTTGCTGACCCACAAGAGGAAAAAGACAAGTGACATAAACCACTGAGTAAGAACTCAAGATGCAGGAGACACCATCCCCAAAAATCAAGTCACAACTCCTAGTTGAGTACTAAAGAGGAAGAGGCTCATAAATGACCAAGTCCTAAGCAAAATATTATACAATAGTATGTCCATAAGTAGTAGGAGGCTAGCATTGGACAGGGATTAACATCTGTGAAAGGCAAGAGATGCCACATTGAAATATTTTGCTCTTGTGGTTCAACGAATAGGCTCGAGGCTTCTGGAGCAAGTAGCTTGGATGCTTTGGGAGTTGGTCAGGAGGAACAAATTCTCCACTTTTGTTTCCTTAACGTTGGTGCCAGGTTTAAACTTTATATTTTTAATGTTGTAGAATATGGTTAATTCCTAGACCTCAAGTAGGTTAATGTAAATTCTAATTCTTTTCAATTAGCTTACAGTTGTAATTCTTGTATCCTATACCTAACGGAATGAAATCGTCTATTTCTAATCTGCACTCCTATTTTCGACTGTATATTTCCTATTTGCATTGTTTACTAAAATATTTCCTTAATCTGCATTTACAGAATTAAAGTGTCGACTAAATCTATGATTTATATTTATAGTATAGATCTGCATTTTTCCAAGTACGTGAATGAAATCCATGTACATATTATTAAAACCTCGATATTATCAAATGGAAATCAAATTATAGATCTACAAATATCCTATCAATCATTAAACTTAATCAGTTAAACAATTGAATTTTATGAGAACCGTTGTAATCCACATTACATTTTAAATCAAGACACCCTAATTAGTTGCAGCAACAGATATTTCTTTCCCATGCCTGGTAATAAGCCCACTAGGGATGGTCATCAAGTGATAATAAAGTTTAGTAATCAGATCTAAAAGAATATTACCAACTTACTCACGATAGTAATCCCATCGAAGGATGGAAACCTTTGATTGAAACAAATAAATATATAAGTATAACTATGGTATCAATCAATGCAAGATTGCAGAGAGTACACTAAATTCATTCGACAGACATTGGACGATCTAGATTAAAGGCGAAAAGATAGATCGATGATATGGAAATAGATGACGAGGTGAATGTGCACGAGAGATAAGCGATTCGCAAAGTAAAATGAAGTTCCACACTTGATAAAATATCAATGGTCAGGAAACATTCTGCAAGAGATCGACAGTTCTTAGGAATTGCGGAAAAGGATACTTATGGGAAGAAAATTGTGGAAACCCATTTTTGGGAAAAGTGGGAAGGTGTATCCGCAATACGCAATCCACAATCCAATTGCAGAAAGGACCATTGTGACCACATGATTGTGGAAGTTAGTTTTTGGAAAATTCGGAATTACATACTCGTAACCCGCAATTCATAATTGCGGAGGGATATTTCTAAAAAGTTTAAAGTACAACCCGCAATCCGCAATCTACATCGCATAAGGTTAATTGCAGAAGAATAATCCTAAAAGTTAAAAAAGGAAACCCACAATATGCAATATAGTCGCGGAAGGTTAATTGTGGAGGGTTAATTCTAAAAGTTTAAAGTACAACCCACAATCCACAATCTGCATTGGGAAAGGTGAATTGTAGGAGAATAATCCTTAAAGTTAAAAAGGAAACCCGCAATCTGCAGTTGCATAAGGTTTTATTTGCGGAGGGTTATATCTAAAATTTTAAAGTACCACCCACAATCCACAATCCGCATTGTGGAAGGTGAATTGCAAGAGAATAATCCTAAAAGTTAAAACATGTCCAATAATCCTCAATCCACAATTGCGGAGGGATATTTCTAAAAAAATTAAAATACGCCGCACAATCTGCAATCTGCAATTGCGGAAGGTAAATTGAGGAGGAATATTTCTAAAAAGATAAAATACATCCCACAATCTGTAATCCGGAGTTACAGAAGGTTAATTGCAGGAGAATAATTCTAAAAAGTAAAAAATGTAGACCCGCAATACACAATTCACATTTGCGGAAGGGACCTTGTGGAATGATCGTTGTGTAATGATCATTGCGGAAGGAATTTTCTAAAATGTTAAAAATACAATCCTGCAATCCGCATATGCGGAAGGATTATTGCGAAAGGATAATTGTAGAAGGTTAATTTTGTTTATAGTTTAATGGAGACCCACAATTCGTAATATTCATTTGCTAAAGGATCCTTGTGGAATGATCATCGTGGAAGGGGAATTGCGGAAGGCTAACTTGTGGAATGATAATTGCGGAATGATCATTGTGGGATGATCACTGCAGACATAATGGTAAAACTTCACAAATAAGGATTAAAACAATTAAATGAATTAAAGCCTAATTGTCAGAACTAGGTTCTGAGATTTAGGAAAGGTTGAACAAACGAGTAATGCTAAGAATATGCAATAAACTCTCAATGTTAAAAAATGCCATGTTACAGTTAGGTGTTTTTAGATATATGTTATATATAAAAAGAATTATTATGGATTTTTGAGGTTTTTCACATAATGATTTCATAGCACAGTTACAACACTAGGCATGAATCAGCTCAACACTAAAACTTCTACAGAAACAAAAAAAGTAACTTCTATTTTATTTTGGTTAAATTATCTTACAAACAACAAAGAGAAGAGTAACTATATTTTGTAGGAAACATGGAATATGCTGAGATGTCTGCAGAAGAGGAACCTCACCCAAAAAATCCTTTAAATCGTGAAGAGGGAAACTTAAGGGATGGAAAAATTTAGGTAGACTTAAACAACAACCAAGATAATAAATATGAATTACAAAGAACTGTCAAAGAGTTAAGGTCTGAATTAAGAAAAGTTAAAGAAGATAATGAGCAAATTCCAAAGGGTCAAGAAGAACTAAATACTATTCTGTTAGCTAAGATCCATAATGATGAAAAATAAAATAATAAGGATCCTGAACAATAAATAATTAAAACTGCACCTTACAAGCGTAAGGGCAGAAAGATGGAATTTTCCATCCATAAACCTAAAATTTCCAATGAAGAGTCAATTAAATGTCACTGAAAAAAACAAGAGTCAAGTGAAAGCAGTGATGATAACAAAAAGAAAAAGAAATACAGGCCCTATAAGGATATCTCTGGGGAGTTTAAGAAAATTAAACCACCCATGTTTAATGGGGAAATTGAGAAGGGAGAAGAGGCAGAAGCCTGGTTGTCTAGAATGAAAAAAGTATTTTCAGATATACAACTACTCTGATAAATTAAAAGCTAAAATGACCATCTAGAATCTGACTAGAAAGGAATATATATGGTGGAAAGACATAAAGAAGGTTAAATGGATAAAAGAGAGCTATGTAACTTGGAAAACATTTAAAAAACTCTTTAAAAGAAAGTGCTTATCAGAACAATATTATGAATAAAAGATAAAAGAATTTTATGAACTAAGGCTTGGATCAATGATGATGAAATAACTCTGTAGTAATTTTTTAAGTTAGCTTCGTTATGTTGCTTATATAATTGATGAGAAACCTAAAATATAGTGGTTCCTTAGTTGTTTTCCTATCATGTTCAAAGAACAGATTGAGTATGACAATCTGAAGACGCTGGAGGAAGCGATGAGGAAGACAAACTTTTGTTATGACTAAAACAAGAATAAAAGGGAAAGTATACCAACTTGGAAAAATAAAAGGCCAAATATTTTTTATCTTAGAAAGAAGCAAAATAAGTTCCATAAAACACATGAAATAACTGTAGGGGATATCAAGGTAATAACTACCAAGCCTTTAAACCCCAAAATTATGTAGTAAAAGAACCTTCAACCGTCCTTAATAAGAATCCAACACAAAAATAACCCATAAAATTTTGGGAGTGTGGAGGGCCACACTATTTCAAATAGTGTCTAGTAAGAAAAAATAATTCTAATGTTCATTCTTTCCAAGAAGCAGTTACAATTGGGGACATGGCAAGGAGCATGCCCAGAATCTGCGCTGCATTGAAAAATTAACAAGTAGACCACCAGACTTCTATGGTTGAAATTGAAGGTATGACAAACAACTAACCTATATCTATTTTAATTGATCTAGGTGCAATCCTGAGCTATATATCACCTAGAATAGTTTAATTATGCAAATTGGTACCTGACAAGTTTGATGAATCGTAGCTAGTACAATTAGCCATATGTACAAAACCGAAAGTTACTAGTCTGGTTAGAAATTGTAAATTAATGATGAATGATTTCCTTACACATGTCAATGCAAATATCCTTTCATTAAGATCCTATGATTTATTAATAGGAATGGATTGGCTAAAGGAACATAAAGTGGTGTTAAATTGTTTTGATAAGGCCTTTACCTGTACTGACGATAATGGAGATAATATAAAATTAAAAGGGATCCCTATGAAGGTGACCATCCGAGAAATCTCTGCATTACAAATGAAAAGATACGTAAGAAAATGATGTAAGGTGTTTGCAAACTATATAATGAATGATAACAAAAATAATAACAAACTTAAACTAGAAGACGCACCAGTCTTAAACGAGTTTGAAGGCATCGCTCCGGAAGAAGTCCTCGGACTTTCTCAGAAAAGAGACATTGAGTTCGCAATCGATCTGATACCCAGAGTTGTATCGAAATCAAAATATATGTACTGAATGAATATAATAGAACTCACATAACTGAAATCACAACTACAAGAACTAATCGATAAATAGTACATTCGACCTAGTGTCTCTCCCTGGGGAGAACCGGTCTTGTTTGTAAAAAATAAGGACATAACATTAAGATTATGTATAGATTATTGATAGTTAAATAAGATGACTATTAAGAACCGATACCCACTCCCTCGAATAAATGATTTCTTTGATCAAATCCATAGAGCAATGATATTTTTAAAGATAGACTTAAGGTCTGGTTATAATCAAGTATGAATAAAAGACGAGGATATCTTTAGAACAACATTAAGGACCCGTTACGGTCACTATGAGTTTGTCGCAATTCATTTTGGGTTGACAAACGTACTTGCTACATTCATGTGTTTAATGAAAAACATATTAAGCAACTACCTATATAAGTTTGTGGTTGTCTTCATCAACGACATACTAATCTACTCTAAAAATGAACAAGAACACGAAGAACATTTAATGATAGTTTTGGAAGTACTAAGAGAACAAAAACTTTATGCAAAATTCAATAAATGTGATTTGTTTAAAGATAAGATTCAGTACCTCAGACAAGTAGTGTGGATGGAATCTAAGTCGATCCAGACAAAATAAAGGCCATCATGGAAGGACCAGTTCCTAATAACGTATATGACATTAGATCATTTATGGGGATTACTAGATACTACCAGAACTTTACAGAAGGTTTCTCTAAGATTTCCTACCGCATAACTTTCTTACAAAAGAAAGGTGAAAAGTTCGAATGGACTAAAAAATGCATGGAAAGATTTAACAAACTAAAACACCTATTAACTACCACCTCGATCTTAAATATTGATGATCCATTCAAGTATTTCATCGTGTGTACCGACGCTTGCAATGAAGGGCTAGGCAAAGTTTTATTACAAGAAAATTTTGGTGTGGCATATAAATCCAAGAAATTAAAAGAACATGAGAAAAGCTATGCATCACACGATTTGGAGCTTTCTACCATAATTCACGCCTTAAAAATGTGGCAATATTACCAAATTGGAAGAAAAATTATACTTATGTTAGATAACATAAGTTTTAAATACTTATTTGACCAACAAAATTTGAATGCAAGACAAGCCAGATGGATGTCCTTTTTAAGCGAATATGATTCCAAAATCAAACATATAAAAGAAAAAGAAAATAAAGTGGCAGATGCTCTTAGTCATCATGCGAATTTACTATTTGCAAGAATTAACTATGAATTTGATATAGAAAATTAGATTCTAAGCGCTGAAACGTTTGACAGAGAATATCAGTTTTTAAAAGAAAAAACTGCTAAAAATGAACAAAATCAAGTAAAAACATATTTCATCCTAAACCAACAAGCACTGTTGTTGCATAAAAACAGGTTGTACATACCAAACATAAACAAAATTAAACTTATAGACATGGATGAGCTACATAAAAGAACGTATTCAGGGCATCCTGGATACCAAAAAATGATCACTATGATCAGGAAGGACTTCTTTTGGATAAATATGAAGAAAGAAGTGGTAGAATAACTAGCTCACTATCTTGAATGTTAGGAAGTTAAGGCATAACATCAACATCCTGCAGGTTTGTTGCGGCCACTACCCATTCCAGAATGGAAGTGGGAAACCATTAGTATGGATTTTATAATAGGTCTGCTAAGGAATTTTCGACAGCATGATTCAATCATGGTCGTAGTCGACAAATTAATTAAAGCTTCTCATTTTATCCTGTTAAATCTACCTATAAATATGTTAACATTGCATATATTTTCATGAAAGAAATATTGAGGCTACACAGTGTACCAAAAGTAATAGTCTCAGATAGAGACACAAAGTTTACATGTAACTTTTGGAAATCCTTGTTTAAAGGTTTGGGTACACAATTAAATTTCAATACTGCATATCATCCACATGCGGATGGGAAAACTGAAAGATTAAATCAATTCTTAGAATAAATGCTAAGGATGTATGTCATGGACAAACCAGGTAAGTGGAAAGATTACCTACACTTAGTAGAGTTTGCATATAATAATAATATCCAAGTTTCTGTAGGTATGAGTCCATTTGAAATATATGGGTGTAAGTGTAATAGTCCAATCTCATGGAGTAGTCGAGTTGATAGGTTAATGTTAGGTCCCGATTTATTAAAATATATGGAACTAACAGTGAAATAGGTAGAACAAAATTTGAAGGCTTCCCAAGACAAGAAGAAAAGTTACGCTAATTTAAAAATAACTCCTAGAGAGTTCTAGGTGGGTGATCATGTATATATAAAGGTGAATCCCAAGAAACGTTCCTTGAGACTGGGAAAGTATTCAAAATTGACACCGAGGTATTACGGGCCAGTTTAAATTTTAGCTAAAGTAGGGTCGGTCGCATACCAGTTAGCCCTACCACCCAATATTAGCATGCATAATGTGTTTCACATTTCTATATTGAAAAAGATATGCTCATGATGTTTCTCATGTGATTGATTGGAATAAAATCCAGGTGAAACCCGAAGGAGAGTTCCAAGTGGGGCTGAAGCGCATTCTCGAGAGGAGATAACTTCTACTCTGGAACTATACCATCGTACAAGTCAAGGTGCAATGGAATCACCTTAGTCCGGAAGAAGCTACTTAGGAGCTAGAAAGTAATATGCAGGGGGCATATCTAGACTTATTCCAAGACGAAGTAATGGAAGAATTTAAATAAAAGTTATAACACCGAGGACAATGCTATCTTCTAAGGGGAGGTGTATATAATACCCCCATAATTAATAATAATTATTAATTATGTTGGAAAAATACTTTATTTATTATTTTATTATTTTTGATAGAAAAGCCAAGAATAAAACATTTTGTAATTAAAATATTTTTATTTAATAAAATATGCTAAAGGGGACAAAAGTGGATATAGATGTTAAAGAGTGTTTGTTGACCCAAAAGAGGAAAAAGATAAGTGGGAGAAACCACTGAGTGAGAACTCAAGATGCAAGAGGAATCATCCTCAAAAATCAGGCACAACTCCTAGTTGAGTGCTAAAGAGCATGAGGCTCATAAATGACCAAGTTCTAGGAAAAATATTATATAATAGTATGTCCATAAGCAACATGAGGCTATCATTGGACGTGGATTAACATTTATGAAATGCAAGACATATTGGCACATTGAAATATTTTTCTCTTGTGGTTCACTGAACATGCTCGGGGGTTCTAGAAGTAGTAGCTTGGTTGCTCTTCGGAGTTGGCTAAGAGAAACAAATTCTCCACTTTTGTTTTCCCAGTGTTGGTGCTAGGTTTATAATTTATATTTTTAATGCTATAAAATATGGTTAGTTCCTAGATCTGAAGTAGGTTAAAGTAAATTCTAATTTTTTTCAATTAGCTTATTGTTATTATACTTGTATCTTATACCTAACAGAATGAAATCGTTTATTTCTAATGCACAGTATAATCCTATATTCGACTGTGTATTTTCTATTTGCAATGTTTTCTTAAATATTTCCTTAATATGTATTTACGAAATTAAAGTGTCGACTGAATCTATGATTCCTATTTATAGTATATATTTTCATTTTTCTAAGTAAGCGAATGAAATCCATGTACATAGTATTACAACCTAGATATTATCAGAAGGAAATCAAATTACAGATCTACAAATATCCTATCAATCATTACTTTATCAATTAAAAAATAAAATCTTTTGGAAACTGTTGTAATCCACATTACAGTTTAAATCAATACCCCTAATTATTTTCAACACTGAATCTCTCTTTCCCATGCCTGGTAATAAGCCCATCAGGGATGGCCACTGAGTGATAATAAATTTTAGTAATCAGATCTAAAAGAATCTTACCAACTTACTTAGGATAGTAATCCCATTGAATGATGGAAATGATTGATTGAAACAAAGAAATATAAAAGTATAAATACAATATCAATCAACGCAAGATTGCAAAGAGTACATTTAATTCATTCGGAAGATATTGGACCATCCAGATTAAAGCAGAAAACATGGATCGAAAATAAAAAAAGAGATCGTGGCGTGAACGTGCATGGGAGATAAGCGATCCACAAAATAAAACGAAGTTTCTCACTTGATAAAAGATCAACGACCAGGAAAAATTTCGCAAGAGATTGACGGTTCTGAGGAATTGCAGAAAATGATACTTGTGGGAGGAAAATTGTGGAAGCCCATTTTTGGGAAAAGTTAGAAGGTGTATCACAATCCGATTGCAGAAAGGACCATTGCATCCACATGATTGCAGAAGTCAAATTTTGGAAAATTGGGAATTACATACTCGCAACCCACAATCCGCAATTGTGGAAAGAATCTTGCAGAAAGGTTCTTGCAAAAAGGAAATTGCAGAAAAGCAATCACGGAAGGTTAATTGCAGAGCGATATTTCTAAAAAATTTAAAGTACAACCCACAATCCAAATTCCGCATTGTGAAAGGTGAATTGTAGAAGAATAATCCTTAGAGTTAAAAAAAGAAACCCACAATATGTAATCCGCAGTTGTGGAAGTTTAATTGCAGAGGGTTAATTCTAAAAGTTTTAAGTATAACCCACAATCTGCAATCCGCATTGCGGAAGGTGAATTGCAAGAGAATAATCCTAAAATTCAAAAAAGAAACCCACAATCCACAGTTACAGAAGGTTAATTGCAGAGGGTTATTTCTAAAAGTTTAAAGTACAACCAACAATCCTCAATCCGCATTGCAGAAAGTAATACATATAATTCAAATGGATTATTTTTTAGTATTATATGGTAAGTAATTTATCACTCTTTTAACCCTTATTTTTTAATTTTATATGACAAGCACTTGATACCGATGTATTATTTTTGAGTATTATATGGTAAGTAATTTATCAATCTCTTAATCCTAAAATCACTACTAAAATTTTTAAAATTTTATTAAATAATTTTAAACTATGTAAACTTAACTATTAAAAATTTATTCATTTTAAATTAATGTATAGTTAACTATCAAACCATTAAATTCAAATATTAAATAATTGATTTAATATCTTTTGAATATTAAAAATTTATTCGGTGTGTCCAATTTGTAAAGTGGCACATATCGGTTTAATAAAAATAATTATAATAAAAAGTAAAAAATAAAAAATATTATATTCATATAAATATACAACCATATTAGGGAAATATTCACAATATTACAAATATTAGTACTAAAATTCAATTAACTTGAGTAGTAAAAAGAAAAAACTGTGAAACACATTTATGTAATTATATATCAAATTTCAATTTAAAATTTGGTTGACTTAGGAATAAAATATCCGATACAAAATAAATTACATAATTATAGCTATTACAATGAAATATTACAACCATATTTATAAGTTTCTTTAAATGCAAATACAACTAGCAAGAAACCACCAACCACTAAAACCATGTGCCTTAAACCACTTACATCCTTACTCATTCCCAAGTCAAGGTTAACCCTAACATGTAAATGTTCATTTTTAGTTATAGAGAAAAACAAGTCATTTCTCAAAAACATTTGGATAAATGTTTAAAATCTTCATTTGATAGTAAAATGTTTTTCAAATTCCAATAAATCTAGATTTTAAAATTTTATATGGATTATTTTACTCATTAATTACTCTTAATATTCATTATTAGTTTTAAAGAAACATAAGTAAAACAATTTTTGGAAAACTATTTGATTAAATGATTATTAATGTTAATGAGCTCATTCTTTTAGCCATAGTTAAGATGGATCTATATTGATTTTAAATTAATGTAAAGTCAACTATCAAACCATTAAATTTAAATTTAAATAATTGATTTAATATCTTTTGAATGCTGTTTTTAACTTAGGTAAACATATCTATTGAACTGTTGAATATTGAATTATTATACTCTTATCTTAGCATTAAACCTCTTTAACCTCTTTATGGAGAAAATCGGATTTGATTAAAAAGTATGCATAAAATAAAAATTATTAACTATGATTTTATATAATTTTTTAAAATTTCATAAAAATTAAGCAACGTCTTGACTCTTGAAATCACTAACTTCTTTGGGAAGCAATCGAGAACCATATTAACAGAGAAAGTAAATATTATATTATACAAAAGTGACTGTGGATCTCTTAACCATTATGAGAAAGAATTATGGTGACAACTTCCTCATCGCATGGAAAAACTAGATGATATATGGGAAAACACTCGTATCAAGAAAGCTGCTCACTAATCTTGCAAAATGGCAATCCCATGCCGAAATAGGGCAGTCATTGTCCATATTTAGAAAGAAAATACCAAATTATAAAATAGAGGGCAGAAGAAATTTACATCCAACCAAGAAATTTGAACATACAACATAACATACTGCAAGATATAAAGAGAAAGAAAATCAAGAAAGAGAGATGTCGAATTATAAGAACATGAAACTCTCTTTTATTGAACTCCAAATTTATGGTACCCGAAAATCTTTACATCTAATGATCCTTGGAAATAATCGTATTCTTGATTTGAAGCAATAATCCTTACTCGTTGTTTGCTAAAGCCTGACATATCGTAGTAGTATTAAAAATAAACATATCATAGTCGCGCACAGCAACAGTACAACGATCATGATTTCCGTTTCAAATTTAGCAGAAAGATCCATTCCCTTGAAATGCCACAGCCCCATGCTTCTTGCAATGAAATACCAGAGCCCCAAGCTTCTTCCGGTCGAATACCAGAGCCTCGGGCCTCGCTGCAAGCCGCGCTTACGCTTCTTGCAATCGAATACCACAGCTGCAAGCCGCGCTTACGCTTACACAGCTTCTCCCAAGAGGATCGCTATTCGCTGTTTGCAGATCATTATTTAAATTCGAAATTTCGCAGAACAATCCGTCAAGCCGAATCCAAACCTGGCCAAACCGAATAGCAGAGCCTCCTGCCGCGTTTACAGCTTCTTCCACTCAAATACCACAACCCCAAGCCGCTCATACGCGTTTACAGCTTCTTCCAATCCCGTACAGAGCGAGGAGGATGATTCATAGAAAAAGAACAGAGCGAGGAGGAAGCACTCTTCTGGGCTTCCATCTTATAGGCTTCCGACCATTTGAATTTTATTGATTAGTTTGTTTGTTTGTTAACTTTTTCTGTTACGAAGAGAGCAGTCTATCCTTACGGTAGGGAATACTACTATAGAAACAAAAGATAATTTATATGAATATTGATAAGTTAAACTGTCCATTATATTTTCGCAACGAAAAATTTATTCACGCGAGTTATTTACAAAGTAATTAAGCAATAACTTATGGAAGGGAATTATTTACAAAGTATTTATATGACATTCTTATTTCTTTTTATTTGTAAATATAAAAAATACTAATATGTTTGTTTATTGTTATTAGTAGTCCCTGTTCCGCGATCGATTGGTGGCCGAGTTGACTTCGTTTTATTTTAATTTTTTTAAATAATGTTATCTTAAGTTTTTTAAATTTTCTATATTAAAATTATTATTTTTTAAATTAAAATTACTTTTAAAATTTTAGTAAATTAAATTATCTATTTTGTGATTGGTGCAATACAATGATTTAACTATTTTCCCCTGTTGTGCAAAATAATTATCAATTTTTAAAAATAATAAAAAACGAAAAAAAATTGAAAAATACACAAACATGCCATCTGTTGTGCAATTAATTCCTATTTGAAAACTGTGAAATGTACATTCAATGATATGACCAATTTAAAAAATAATAAAAAATGAAAAAAACATAAACATGCCATCTGTTGTGCAATTACCATCAAAGATAGTACAATTAATTAAAAATTCTTATAACAATTAATTCTAAACAATGCAGCGTTGTCGAGAAGCAGATCCAGAGTTCTAGCTTCTGAATGGACAGTTCTAGACGCTTCAGGATTGACACTAGTTCTAGATGCTTCAGGATTGACATTGGTTCTATCTGTTCCTCTATTTTGCTTCTACCTCATCGATTACCAAAGAGACTTCAAATTCAGACTCTGTAGTGTATCTGCCATTTTGCAATGGCAGCTGCACACGATCTTCATTTTCTTCTCCTGTTTCGCTTTCATTTTCTTCTTTTGTTCCGCTGGCTTCGTTGTATGGTTGCTGGCTTCGTTGTATGGTTGCTTGCTTTTCAAGCATAGACTTAGAAGACCAGTTGCTTGCACACGATCTTCATTTTGTTCTCCTGTTTCGCTTTCATTTTCTTCTTCTGTTCCGCTGGCTTCGTTGTATGGTTGCTTGCTTTTCAAGCAGAGACTTAGAAGACCAGTTGCTTGCTTGCTCTTTACCTGCAGACTAAGAAAAGGGAAGGAGGCCAGTGAGTGAAGCAGTCAGTCACTTCGTTTACTGGCACGATGGAAGAAGGTGTGTGGTTCCTGCAGGAGACTTTGACAGGCGTCCAGTTTGGCCTTGTATCGTCCAGAGAAATTGTAAATGGACGCATGAAAGAGAGAAGAATAATGGGCAATCGGGTCCTTGTTTCCAGCAATTCTGAGGCAAGTAATCTATTTTAACTCAGTTAGAACTCATTTTCATGCCAATTCATTTTCGAAACCGCCTTTGAACTCTAAATGTAAAGAATGTGTATGTATGCTATTCAAGTTAAAAAAATATAGCACTTGTTTTTGCATTTTTTGGTTGGGAGTAAAGTTTTAACCAGTTATCAGCCTTAAGGACTCTCTCAGCCAACTCTTTCGCTATTAGGAAATTTGGATGGAAATATTGATGGACCGAACCTTAAATAGGGCTTCACCCATAAACCATTTTCGACAAACTAAAACAGATAGAATCAATGTTGGAATAAAAAGCTAAGAACAACTTTGCACTAAACTGCATCTACCCACTCATAATTGATTTTTTTTGGATTTTCTGGAATAACAATGAAGCCTAAAACATCTCACAATGGCAAACTCATGGCGAATTTCTTTAACAAATCTAGTTTAAAACTATAAATTTGTTGAAAATGCATAAAACGAAGAAATGCCGGGGAATTACAAGAAAAACAAAAAGACACCACCTCAGCCGAAGAAGGGATCGAAGACTTCACTGGAAACATGGCATTGAGGTTGCCTCCAGATTCTTCCAACTCAATATCTACAAGAAAAGAGCGAAGCCATTTCTGCGACGTAGACCTCATACTTGAATCTGTGCTACCCACCCCTCCTCCCCCATAAGATCCATCACCCCTTTCTCCAACTCTGCCTGTCGAACCAACTTCTTCTCGAAAACTACCTGAGATGTCCTGAGAGGCTTTCCTCCATCCACTTCCCTTAAGGCGTCCTGCCCAACATCAGTCATCTGTTTACTAGAGAAAGCATGAACAGTGACCCCACGGTTGCCCGACACAAACAGCAGCTGTTTAAAAACCCCGGCATGTTTAGCGTCTCCGCATTCATCCCCAAGACATCCCCAGGCCAAAGACCTCGCATCAGAAATGGCAAGAAAACAAAAAGAACCCTCGCCATTCCCGGGCGAAGATTCATACAACGCATTTTCGTACAATGGACTGGAATTCCTTAAAGGTGTCAAGAAAGGAGTATAAAATGGCATGTATGGCGGGCTATCTGCGCCACTATAAGTAGACTTAGACGCATAATGAGGGATTGAAGGAATCTTTTGTCTGGAGGTTAAAGGTGTGAAATTTTTTTGCTCAATTGAATTCTGTATGTTGTCATTAGGAGAAGCAGGCTGTGATGGAGAAAAAAACGTATCAGATAATACCTTTTCTGAAGAATCGACTACTAAAGGAAGGAGCTACGACCTTGTCGCTGCATGTATGCCAACACATGAAGTGCATGCAGGTTGAGATCACCAGGGCCTCACATTGGTTAGGTAGAAACCTGGCCGAGGAAAGGCGAAGGTGCATCTGAACGAGTGAGGGTAAGCGCAGAAGGATCAACGTGGCGGACATGCAGGGTGTGGGATGAGCTCGGAGCTAGGGAAATCATACTCATAATTTCTAATTATAAATCTGTACAGGCTTAAATTAATACATCATATCAATAATTTAATTAATANGCAGGGCAGTTTCTATAGAGGATCGAGAGGTTTTAGAGGATCTAGGGTCAGGAACCCGTCCTAAAGGACTCAAACTTCAGTACTCTTAGGATTTCAATCTTTTTCTTTAAAGTTCAAATTGATTCAACAACATACCCACCTTCAATGCTAATAGGATCTTCATACTATTCTCCAAGATCAAATTGATTTCGCAATATATCAACCTTCAAAGATGCTATTCTACATCTCGTAACCATGTTTTATAGTCCTCTCAATCCCAATGAAAAAACCTATAAAGAAAATGTAGAAATTAAACTACAAACAAATTGTCATAACCATATTGTTAGTCTTGCCAATCCTAATGAAAAAACCTATAAAGAAAATGTAGAAATTAAACTACAAGCAAAATCTCTAAATGCTTCCTCACCATCGCATGCCATTTCAATATGTATGGAACTTATACATCTCAACGAAAGAATGTTTGATGATTGATAAAAGTCTCAAAGAATTTTTCTCTTACAACTACATGAGACCGAATTTTTGGGATCCAATGTCAAAACTTTGGCGATCAAATATTAGGATCAAAGTACTGCTCAAACTTAAAACACCAAGTCGAACTTATCTTTTAATGCACTTTGCATTAAATGCAATAAATAAAAAGAAAATTCGAATGTTCTACTTCAAATAATGAAACCATTCAAATGTTCTATATTAGATGTGAAGCAATTGTGAACACCTAACTAAATTTTTCTAATAATTAAAAAAAAAAATTATAACCAATTATACAAATTATAAACATTATTTTGGAGCAGGGACTAGCTGCTTTGCAGCTATTTTTCTTGTTATATATGCTTTTCAAATAAACTATATAGTGTAATTTACTTTAATTTTAAAGATAGCCTTTATTTATCTTTTACTTCTCACTAAATGCACAAATTAATTTAGGGATTTCATCTTTAATTAAGAAACCTCAATATACTTTAGATTTTCGAGACATGGTGATGTTTAATGTTAGAGCTTGTTTTAAATGTTGTTAGTTGATATTTATAATGTTTATTTATGAATAGATTTGGTGAACTTTTATTTTGTGGAAATGATTGAGTATTAAACAAAGGTTAAATATTAAACTAATTACCAAATAGTTATAGTTATTTATTTATAGTATAATATAAACATTTTTTTGTAAGGAGTAGTGGAAATTCATATTCATAATAACAAAAGAAGAGTACAGAGCACCAAAAGCTTGCTACCGGGGCCTTAAACTAATAGACCACCCACCCAATCTGTCAAAAATACTGGAGTTGGGGTTTTCATAAAAATCTAAACGTCTCCTCTTTCTGTAGCTAAAAAATTTGACATACATATATTACAATTTAAAAATTGACTATATAGACAAACTTGAAAATTACATATTTTAATATCAAGGAAACCCAAAAAAAACCGTGAGTCGCAAAGGGAACCAGAGATGATAATGGAGCATCTATGGTTTTGCATCTCCTGGAAGGAAATCTGGTGTCTCTTCAAGGTTTTGGCAGGGTCCATAATCCTCCGTTGGGTTCTGAGGTTTCCTCTCCTGTATCAGCAGAGTGACAATGGTGTCGGTTGGAGTCTCACGACCACACTTAACAGGCGTAGTGCTTCTCGCAATTACTCTTTGTTCATGCAGTGGATCTATAGGATTTATCACAACTGCCGAGGAATCACCACCTTTCTCACATTAGTTCCCGTCTCCTTTATCGTCCACATTGGTTGTGCTGGGAAACACCGAATAATGCCTCATGTTAAAATTGGCTTCTAGGGATTTGAGTTGTGTATCCTTCTGGGTGATACAGGTGCACATACATTGGGCCACCTCCCTGGCACAGTTCCATTTTACTGTCATATCCTCCATCAAGAGTCCCAGTATATTTTTAATCATCCAGTAATGATTAATTCTACCACCACTTTTTCCAAATGCAAGATGGTCTGAGACCGCCTTGGACTCCCACTCATCGATCAAACATCTGACTGACATGGAAACCTGCTCTACAAAACCATCAATGTCCCCGATGGTGGCCTTACAATGACCTCCTGATGTGCCTCTGCTGCCTCTGCACGGGGTACCACGTTGCCAAGGCATATTTTTCTTTGATTTTGTCACAATTTTGTATGCAGGCTCGCATAGGAATGATCGTGGAGAAGATACAGGAAAATGAAAAATTCCCACAGGGCAGAGGATAATGAGTCTCATAGTTCAAAGTGATTCCATCATGGAGTTTTCTGTTAGCACGTACATGATTTAATTCAACAATGTTATGGCCCTGACTGGAAATGACAGACCAACTGCTTATGGGGTTGGCAAGCATTTCACCATCCTCTTCATTCAATTGAACCACATCGGTGTTCACCTTGTTTCTCACGTTGTCACCACATGGTCTATGCGCTAGATGTCCCTTGTGGATGTCTTGTGTGTCACCCGCATCCGGGGTTGGGATGTCTTGGATGGATATCTGTTTGCAGTCCTTAAACAAAGCCACCGAGTTGAGAGAGGTAAAATTGTTGTGAATCAGCGGTAGAATTACAGTAGACTCCCTCATTGGCTAGTCAATCAACCAATGAATTGGATTTTATTCTAACGTGGTGGAAGGTGATGGATCTACATTTTTTGAGAATTTTACTGATCTTTCTGAGTCCATATTCCATTCACTAGCTGGTAGAGATATTTTCCCTATGTGTTTCATTCTGTAGGCGAGTGGCAAGCGATATGATTATTTTTTAATCTCCTTTGACAATAAGTGGGAGGAGATTTAGATTCATGGTCGTTTGAATTCCTTCTGCTTGCTCAGATAGCTCTGCAACATTATTGCTATCATGGCCCATGTATCCCCAGTAAACATGTTGAATGGTCCCTGTGTAGTCCCGGATTTCTCCCCCAAATCCCGCCTCTCCTCAGTTTCCTTTGGACGCACCATCAAAATTAAGTTTGAAGAATCCTATCAGTGGTGCCTCCCATTTTTTTGGGCTGGATATGTGCATCTTGGGGAGACAGGAGTGATGAGTAAAGGATTTTAGATCCATCCCCCATCCAAGAATAATATCTCATTCAGACTGAATACCATGAAAATCATTGTTGTTATAGTCTCCTATTAGAAGAGTTTCTTTAATATTATTCTGGATGCCCATCCAAACATCCATGGCATTGTTTTGTTTCCCATTGAAGATACGTTGGTTTATTTCTTTCCAGAAGTTCCAAACCACAAATCCTGGGATGAGTGACCAAATATGATTTAGGAGTTTGATTTGATAGGGATGCTCACCCCACAATTGGAGTGTTTTGATTACATCACTTTTAACTCTCTTGGTTAGTTTTCATTTCTCCTCCACTAGATTCTAGATAGTGTCAACCAACATGCAAGAATACAAGACGCAATCTATTGTTTCGGAATGTTCCCTACACGTGATACAAAAGGATGGGCCATGAAAACCTTTCTTTATTAGATTGTCCCAGGTTAGGATCTTGCGATGAGTGATAAACCAAAGGAAAGTGGATATTTTTGGCCAAAAATTGGAGTCCCATATTTTCCTACAGAGGGGATTAGGAGGTTCCAATTTCCTTTGATAATGATGTAAGTAGGCTTCTTTGGTCATGGAGGTTCCTTTTGTGTTATGTCCCCATTTGATGATGTATTCTTCCTCTTGAACTTTTATACATCTCTTTTGAAATTCTGTCTAGATGGTGTCCATAGGGACATTATTTTCCATTATCCCCCACTCGGTGGGTTCTTTCCATAGGAGGAAATGGTTTTGAGTAGTGTCCTTCCAAAATTCTTTGACTGTTGAAATATCAATCATGTGCATGTTGTTTTGATGATCCTACAAATTGAAGAGATTTGATAATTTAGGTAGTTGTTACCAGGATTCATGCCAAAAATTGGCATGTGATCCATTTCTGATTTCACAGAAGCTATGTTGTTGGATTAAAGCGCATTGACAATTAGATGCTCTCCATATCAACGATCCTGGTGGGTCTAGGTCGTAACAGATGAGTGTGGGCGTGGTCCAATCCTGTGCATATTTTTAATTCCAAAATAGCACCTAAGGGGTGGTATTTAGTAGTGATCCAATTCCACCAAATCTCAGCAGAGAGGATGTCATTATTTGTTTTAGGATCTTGAACAACCAAATCCCCCTTCCTACTTGTGTAAGGTTATAGTTTTCCACTTGACTAAAGACCATTCATGTTGATTACCTTCCCCTCCCCAGAGGAAATCGCGTTGTATATTATAGATGGCTTTGAGGACCCACTTGGGGGCAGCGAAGACAGAGAAAAGTTAAAGAGGAATAGATTGAAATACAAATTTGAGGAGGGTGAGTCTGTTGGCTGGGTTTAAGGTTCTAAAGGTCCAAGAGGAGATTTTACTTTCCAACTTAGATAACAGGTCTTTTCAAGAGTAGTGTTTGATGGTAGAGTCAAAAAGAGGAGCAGCAAGATATTTGGAGGGTAGGGAGGAGATGGAGAAGCCAAGAATGTGAATGACGTTGCATTGACTTATCAGATCAGTATTAAAGAAGAAGAGATGATATTTTTAGAGATTTATGGTGGTTCCCGAGGCCTTCGAGAAGGTATGAAGGAAATTTGAAATGCAACAAACTTCTTGGACAGAGGGATGGACAAAGAGAATATTATCATTGACAAACTACTTGTAGATATAGGGGGGATTATTGTGCAGGACAATACCTCTTAGTGATCCTTTCAAGAGTTTTTTTGTTAAGGAGTCTACCCAAAACCTCAACCATAAAGATGAAAAGGAAATGTGAAAATGGATCTCCCTAGAATATTCCTCTAGAAGGGGAGAAAGTGGCTAAGGGTGCTCCATTGACCAGGATTGAAAAAAGAAAAAGACATGAGGGCACGCATCCACTTGGTTGAATCTTGACAGAAGCCAAAAGCAAGGAGCTGTTTTTCTATAAATTTCGAGATAAGTTTATCAAAATCCTTGGAAAGTTCATGTTCGATAAGCATTCCAATTTTTTTGGTGATCTTTAAAGAGTAGGTGATTTCATGGGCAAGTATGATTCCATCTAGGATTTGTCTTCCTTCCACATAGCATGTTTGCTCAGGCGAGATGAGAAAAGTTAGGAGGGATTTTAATCTATTGGCTATAACTTTGGTAATGATCTTGTGAATTACATTGCAAAGATAAATGGGTTTAAACTTATCGAGAGTTGCAGCCCCTTTCTCCTTTGGAATTAGTGTGAGAAAATTTGCATTCAGAGCAGGAAAGACCCATAGTTTTTGGCGTGATTCTTCTACAAGCCCCCATATTTTGATTTTTACCAGATCCCAGCAATGATGGAATAAATTAATGGTGAAACCATCAAGTCTATGTGCTTTATTATCTGCGATTTGATTGACAGTTGTTTCCACTTCCTGTAAATAAATGGTCTTCATCAGTGCAACATTATGATCTAGAGTGAGGATTTTAGGAATGCACTCAGTGACTTTATTAATGGACTACGCTCTTGAAAGAACTAGATCCCTATGCATGTCTTGGAAGTGGTGGCTGATTTCTTGCTCAATATCTTATTTTGTTTCCAGCGTAACCCCATCTGCAGTTTTGAACCTAGAAATGGAATTGTGGTTCTAGTGTTGAATTACCGAGCGATGGAAGAAGGATGTATTTATTTCCCCTTCTTTAATCCAGCCGATACTAGACTTTTTCTTCCAAAATATTTCCTCTTGCTCACATCTTTTGTAAATCGTTTCCATGATCTCCTTTTCCTTTAGTTTATTTTCCACTGTTTGTCCTTCCTCCTTCCTCCATGACGATTGTTTGAAGTTTTTCCAGATCTTTTTCTAGGGCACTCTTGTCTTTGAAAATGTTCCCGAAGGTGTTTTGGTTCCATATTTTGATCCGTCCTTTGAGAATTTTTAGTTTTTGCTGCATTACAACCATCTTGGAGCACCCTAGAGCGTTCATGTCCTCCCACCATCTCTGAACAGAGTCTTGGAAGGAAGGGTAGTTTAGCCATAATTTTTTGAAACAGAAGGGCTTGAATTTGTGGTCTTTTGTGTTCTTCCATGTCAAGGAAATGAGCCAATGATTCGATCTAGCCAAGGGAAGTACATTAGTGGTCAGAAGGTCTCCTTCCTCCAAAAGGTTTTTCAAAAACTAGAAATCTATCCATCCTTGAGGCTATGAGCTTATCTTCTACTCTTTTGTTATTCCAAGTAAAAAAACCTTCTGAGGCTAGAAGGTCCACGAGCTTGTTGTCCTTTATGAGTGCTTTGAAGCTAAGATCCTTAGGGGTTAGCACTATTCTTCCTCATTTTTTGTCGATGAGAGAAAGGATCATGTTAAAGTCTCCTCCAAAGATAACATAGGAATCTATATGTTGTTTCTTAAACCACTCCATGTAATGAAGCAGATCTCATTTCGAATCAGGGGTTTTAGGTACATAAATATTTAGCAAAAAACCATGAAACTTGGTTCCCAAAATGTGGAAGGAGGGAAACAAGGAGCTTGTGGTAGAGGAGAAGTTGTTCAAGTCGATTAAGGAGGGATTCCAGGCCGTTGCAATGCCTCCTGAGGCTCCACGAGCATCAATAGATATACTTTGATAGCCCTTCCATAGTTTGGATATTAGGGTTTGGAAGGTTTGGTAGGAGCATTTGGTTTCTTCTAAAAAAAGAAGTGTTGGATTATCTTGAAGAATTTTCCTTTTATTATCCTGTGTTTGGAGCGCCCGTTGAGGCCTCTTATGTTCCAAGATATGATATTCATTGAGAACAGGGGGATAAAGTAGGAAGTAATTCAGTTAGTTGGATGTATTGGTCTGATTCAACTAACCTTGTGTCAAGCGTGCTGATTCTTTGCATATCCATCTTTCTTCCCTCTTTTTGGTTGTCTTTCTGGGACATTTGCTTGTCTTTATCGAGTGTGCTCTGGAATCCGAGCTTGTTTTGAGTTTTTCCTTTTTCCAGAGCCTCCTTCAAGAGTTGGATCTGAGTTGGGGGTATGGAGCTAAAGGCTCTTTGGGTGCACGCATCTTCCAACCCTAATATATCTAGGCCTCCTATCTCTATTTCCACCATTTCCTCATCCATGAATATTTCAGGAACGCTCTCTTTCTGATGCTGCGATAAATTAGAGATGGGTTATGTAGGCTTTGCCTTATCGTTCTGTGGATCATTTGGAGTTTCGTCTTCTTTTGACTTTTTTTCGGTATGGGTTATCTCCTTCTTCGTTTCCTAGTTCCTTTAGATCTTATGGGAGCTCCTCCAAGATCTCGAAGCTGTTGCTGATAGTGGGAAGATCTTATTTTTTCTCCTATGGTGGGCGCCTCTGGTTGTTTCTTTTTTCCTTTCAAATTTTTGGAAACCCTCCTTGTCTTTCTCCACCATTGGCTTGAGGTTAGGGTTGTGTTGATTAAGAGGTAATTCTCTGTATAGGTGGTCCTGCTCATGACACTTACGGAATATGAAGGGGACATGTTCATATTCCAACGATTGAATCCATTCAGAGTCTTCATGCATCAGGAAGATTGAATCTAGGAGCACCTTTTCTATGTACATGTAAATGTAGATTATCGTGCAAGAAGTATATTTGCTATGTTTTGTTTGTTTAGCCACACGAACATAGCTTCACAGTGTATCTCCTATGTCTTTGAGGGTTTCTTCATCTCGGTATTATTGTGGTAGTTAGTACATATGAATCTAGATTGGGGCCCAAGTGAAGTCTTCCTTTTATGGGTTGAACTTCTCAGTCCAGTTCTTGAGGTACAACCCTCCGGAGTTGAAAAAATATGGGCCTCCATCTTCTACTCGTTCCTTGTCCTCTAGCCTATGGAAAATGATGGTAAAAAAACCTTTGGATCCCAGCTGAAGATCGTAGTGTGCTTTTGGATTCCATTTTGATTCAATCCACCCTCTGAGTGTTTATTCTGATGGACAAATGCCTTTGAATTTACCAATTAATGCAGGGTCCCGCATGCTTTGATTATTTCTGCAGGAAGGTTTATGCATGGTTATTTCGTGGTTCTTAGTATGCAGGTGCTGGTACTCTATGGACCATTGCTCATATCACCATGGTCCTTTTGGGATTTTTGATTTGTTTCCGTGTCCAAAATCAATATTTCTGTGGTGCCAATGTGCAGGGTTTGGACTGTACCCTGGTCAAATGCATCATCATTGTCGGTCGGGTTATGTATAGGACTGGAGGGGATTGACACCCCCCCTATATGCTTCCATGTGATCAGTTAGGGACATTTAACTTAAGCTTGTCGATACACAATTCAAGGATGGGATCTACAGTACTAATTTCGCAGCTGTTACGGTCGAACCCTAATCATTCTTCACCGTAATCAGTTGCACAACCTTTTCAACACTTTTTTGATGACTTTCTCATTACTAGCAACTCTATTGTTGTGGCCTCACGAAACATATTCATAGTATAATATAAACATTAAATTAATTAATATAAACATACAACAAATACTATTTAATAATAAAAATCAAAACTGTTATTGTTACCCTTTCTTTAACCACCCCTTAAGTGAAGCTTATTTGAATATTAATCAAAATGAATTTGAACATAAGAAGATACAATGACCATGAAATTCTCATTGTACACTTGTACACTTTGTATGTTCTTGTTAAACTAGAGTTAATCTTGTTGATCCGCTGATCCACTACCAGTGTAGATCCAAATCCTAGGCTCTATCAAGCACCGAGATGGATCAAATCTCTGGAGGTGCAAACCTCTTCATAGGTATCCATTGATTTAATTCAAACCAAAAGACATATCTTTTTATTTAAGGTCCACATATAATATTTAATATTATTTATGGCTAACATATAATATTTTTTATTATTTTTTATTTTGTTAGGAATGAACATTGCATCATTTCCCCACACATGGTTTTAAAACCATATGCAAGGCCCTCCTACAACCATGGGTTGTTTAGGAGGCCTTGCACATGGTTTAAAAACCATGTGTAAAGCCTTCTAAACCATGTACAATAAAACCATGGGTCGTTTAGAATGTCTTGCACATGGTTTTAAAACCAGGTGCAAGGCCAACATTTTTTTTGGGGATAATTCAATTTTGTGTTTTTTTCTTGACCGACTTATTTTTTTTTACAGATAATTAAATTTTTACTTTTTTATTGTTTTGTTAGGTAGGAAGATTACAACATCTCCCCCATATTAGATTGTTTTTGTGGCCTATTAGAAAAATTATTTTTTATTAATAAAAATAACGTTATGAAAGTGATATTATTTTTTATTTTGTGTTACAAAATCTCTCCCATAATATTCACTATCACTATTATTGTTTGCCAACATGTTACAAACGTTACTAAGGTTACATCATGTTACAAGATCTCTCCCATAATATTCACTATCACTATTATCTTTTGCCGACATGTTACAAATGTTACTAACTTTACATCACGTTACAAGATCCCCTACTCGGTTGTAGTAAAGATAATATCTAAACCCTTATGGACATAATCATAAGTATCTTAATACCAAAACCTAGTTCTAGTCATGCTTTTACATTAAAGTATTCCAATAATGTTAATTTACCATTTATATAATGTGTATTTAGATTTCATTATTTTGAACTTTTCACTATATCTAAGTCCAATATTAATGTACACTAGTCAACATATATTTTTTCACTGTTTTCTGTTGATAATATATGCTACTTGGTTGTTAAATTCAGAAGTAAATCCTTTATAATTTTTAGGAAATGGGCTACTTTACTCAATGGTGGTTACATTTCCCTTTTTATTTTAATTCCAATATGCGTGGCATGTTTTATTTGTTTGTTATAGGTTCTTCTCCTCGTCTATTTTGAGAGGGGAAAGGACCACTTGTCAAATAATGGTTTTGCATTCCTTTTATTTTATTTTATTTTATTTTATTTTATTTAAAATCTGTAATTTGAAAAGAGGGTGATGAATTGCTATACAAGGAGGGGAAGCACTCACATTGGTGTCGGTTGTCATGTGTATGTATGTTCATTATCGAAATTGAACTCTCCAAATCCCGTCGTTGTATGTTCCCTTTGATGTATGCTTCCATTTCTCTAACATCTCTACTCAATGAATTTGATTAAGAGTAGTTCTCGTTGTTCTGGTAATTAATTGCATTGAAAGTAGTTCTCGTTGTTCTGGTAATTAATTGCACTATATTTATATTATTTATTGATGTGTTGGATATTGGAGGAGGGCACGCCTCATGGGAGGGTGGGCATCCCATTGACACAATTTCTTATATATATATTCTTAATGTTTCCACTTGAGAAGAGCACAACTCTTGGGGAAGAAAGCACCCCCTTTCCACTTGAATTAGTATATTATATATTTAATTGTTATGAATGTGCTCCTTGGAGAAGAGCATACCCCCTTATATTTGAATTGATATATTTTATAATATTAGTTGATTTCGAAAGCTTAAAGGAATTTCCCCTTTATTTTGAAATCTATTGAGTTTCCCTTTGTTAGTATGATTATATGCCATATGTTTTATGAATTTTCATGGTGATACTGTGGAAGGGCACAACCCTGGCTATGATGCATAGCAATTTGATTATATATTTTGTTGTGTTGAGGAAGGGCACATCCATGGATGTGATCCTTGGCATTTGGTTATCTTGTATATATTATATATGGTGCATGCAAAGAAGGGTTGAAGAGTACGCATCCCTTGGAAGGTGCAACCCTCTTCTATTTAATGGTTGTTAATAAATTACATATTTATTTCTTGTGTTATGGTGAGTGTATCCCCTTGGGAGAAAGGAGCACTCCCTACTTAGTTTCAATGGGATGTAATTTGCATGGTTATTTCATGTGTGGTGGTGAGTGTATCCCCTTGGTACAAGAGTGAACCCTCTCTATGTATTTTTATTATTTCCTATTGAAAAACGTAGAGGGTGCTCCTCTCGAGAGGATTTTTATTTATTTATTAATTAATGTTTGCAAGTGGAGCGCCCTCCTAATGCGATGGCGCAACTGACACCTCCTTTATCTTTTTATGTATTTAGTGATTACACAAGTGGAGGAGGGTGCTCTTGTTGGGAGGACGCAACTCCCATGTCCTTCCATTATGTAATATTTATATATTAATTTTTTTCTTGTAAAGGAGTGGAGAGAGAACACCCCTAGGTCCACCTTTGATTTTTGAATATATATATTTATAATGGTAGCTTGTGAGATAATGGTAGCTCCATCCCTTGTTTAATATTTGAATATAAATATAATGTTTGTTGGCAAATAAAAGTGGAGAGGGAAGACTCCCTTCCATCGCCCTCAAGTGGTTAAACATATCAAATAATATTTATTTATCTGCCTTAATGAAAGGTTCATTGCTTGCGGATTTCCTCTTAATTGAGTATATAATATTGCATTGTCTGTTATTTGTGTTGACAAGGAGATAGGGATTGGCCATTCCATGATCATGTAGATGGTGAATCTAAATCATGTAATGAATTAACTATTTTAATTATTCTCTTGTGTAGTAAAGGGAGTGGTCCCTCTATTAGGATCTATTATAATCCTCCCTTGTCCACCATAGTCTAAATGTCAGTTTCCTAGCTTAATACTATGGTGCCACTTCATTAGTTCCAAGGGGAATCTATCTGGGGCCCACCTACCACTTGATGAAAAATTCTGCATCAGTTTAGGAACTCCATAGGCCAATCCCTATAATTTATGAACCCACACTGATTCATGGGAGACCCAACATCAGTTCACCCTAGTATGTGTTGAGTTATGCTTTGATGGGGATCAGTTAGTTCACTTTCAGTTATCCTAGCACCAGATGTGCATGATTTAAGGAGATTGGGTTCCTTTTCTCACCTACCTAGGTTAGTTAACTGATTTTGAGGTGTTTCAGTTGTCCGAATTTACACTAGTGAGCCTCTAGTGGTGATTTTTCCACGATTAGTGATCTCTGGAGTCAGTTCAAGTCATGGAATTTGAATAAATCCTAGAGGATTCAAATTTCCTTTATTGCATGATGGATGTATTACATACAAGTTAATGATTATTAGACTAATGTTATGCTATCAAAGTTTTTCCTCTTGTATGAATAATTTCACCATGATTGTTTGATCATTGCAACACTTAATTTATTCTTCCTCCTTCAATCTTCTTTCACAATGAGGTTTAATGCAGCCTAGAAATTCTAAAGCTTTGCTAATTTTACATGGTATTATAGTAGGTTCTCAGGCCAACTTCAATCCTCAGAAACTTACATTGATTCACCAAAAGAAACTGGGTTCCACATAATTCTTGGTATATGTTCCTTGCTCCCTCTAGATTTATCCAGAGAAGTATAGCATAGTGTGAAGCACACTAAAAATGTGCACATGTCGGTGTAGAGATGATCCGATGGATTATTCCTCTTTAAAAGATCCAATATGGTACAATGGTTGAAAGAAGCCGCGGGTGAAAAATCGGACGACAAAAATATAAACATCGGAGGTCGGAAGAGATCTCCTTCCGCAAGATCGGAGGTCGGAAGAGATCTCCTTCCGCAACGGAGGGCGGCCAAACTACTAGTCTGTCCGTAGGGATATCGCAGTCCGCAACGACGTGCACAATATTGATCGGAACGATAACACTTTCGGCAGCCGCAACGGCAGATAGATAAAGGATATTGCAGTCCGCAACAACGGGCACAATCTTGATCGGAAGGATAACGCTTCTGGCAACCGCAACGGCGGATAGATAAAGGATATCACAGTCCGCAATGATGGGCACAATCTTGATCGAAAGGATAATGCTTTCGGCAGCCGCAACGACAGAATCCCAAGACTTATGGAGCGGCGCAAACAACGACGCGAGGTTTGAAAAGTCAAGGCAAAAATCGGGAGACTTTGCCATCTGCCGTCCGCAACTGCGTAAACCAAAGTAACATACGTTCCAAATCGAAAACCAAGTGACAGCCGATTGAGATAGAGATCATCGGAGTAAAATTATAGAGCCCGTTGCATATCACCCTTCCGCAACAACGGAAAAGCAAATGACTAAAGCTTCCGATTCAAAATGCATTCGCGCGAGGGACGTTTCAAAACGGTTTTTGCAGTTTGGTACACAGTATTGATGCAACGTTTTAGGGAATGGAACCGACGATTTGGTAACGTTTTCTTCTGGTTCTTTGGTTCAGTTAAGGAGATGAACAGCCTGTTGGCATTTGGTAGGAGGATGGTGAACAGTCACATTTTCTTTTATGTTTTGGCTCCTTTGTAACGGCGAAGATGAGATATAAAGGAGAGGAACCAGGGATGGTTCAGGGGGAAGAATCAGTTCGTTGAGAGGGCAGGGAAACGTTTCTCTGTTATGAGAAGATTGGAGAGAGCATTTTGTGGTAAAACTATCCATATGCTGTTCCTTTTGAAGTCGACTATTCTCAGTTATAACTTGGCTTCTTTTGTCTGTTGAAGTCCAGTTTGTAACTTTCAGAGAGGAGGTCTTGAAGACTTTACTGTTAATGTCCAGTTGCTGTGATTGTAAAGAGTCAATTGTCTTCTCTATTTTATTTAGCTTTTATTTGCTTTTGAAGGCCAATTTGTATTAGTCCAGAGAAGAGGTCTTGCATACTTTTGCCCATATTGCTGAAATTAATTTGCAGAGTCTAGAACCTTTTTTGTACCATCTTAAAGAGATTAATTGGATTGGTACCCATTGGATAGGGACCCGAAGACGTAGCCCAGTGAAGGGGGTGAGCTCCGTTATCAACCTTCTGTTTGTGACTTTGTTTCTGTGTTTTCTTCCTTGTATCTGTCTATCAATGTTGTGGTTTTCATTCCTGTTCTAAGCATTTAATTTCTGTTGATGCTGTCCCATTATTAACCTGTTGCATGCATTCTTTTACAACAAACTTTTAATGCACTAAAGTTGAGGTCCTACGGATCAAGAGAGTGATTGAATTAGTTTTCCTTTGAATTGAATTTTTTTTGCAGATAAATTGAACAATTCAAAATAATTGCGGTGCTCATAAGGTTGCAAAATGGAGAATTCAGTAGCCTTGACACCAAGGATCCTCACACCCTTCAATTATCTCGATTGGAGGGAAGATATGAAGATTTTGTTGTGCGACAAAGGTATATATAGGGTCACTATGGGAAAGGAGTTCTAACCCCAGCAGCCTCTAGAGAAATCGAAGTATATGAACAAATTGGATGAAGCCTTTGGTTTCATGTGCATTCATATCTCTAGGGAGTTACTCTTCCACCTTGATGGATTAAAATATCCAAGGGAAGTATGGAAGAAGCTCGAATCATTGTTTGGAAACAAGGATGAGTTGAGAGGTCATCATCTAGAGAATGAACTGATTTCTCTTCAATCCAACAAATTTTAAGACCATCCAAGAATTCTTCTCGAAGTTCAGGTCTTTGGTCATGTAGTGCAAGTAATGTGGAATTGACAAGAAGGATAAGAAATTGTTGCTCTCCATTCTAAAAATTCTTGGCTCTAAATTTTTTGTATTTGTGTCCACCTTTAACTCTGAGAGACTGACTACCCCAAACTGGTGAATTCCCTCACTTTATGCATTCACTAAATCCTTCATTCAAGAACAAGATATGTTGATCCAGATGGGAGCCCTAAAATATTCCAAATACCTAGCTCTTTTGGTTGGGGAGACCAAGAATGCGCAAGATAGAGGAATACAGAAGGGGAGGGACAAGGAATACAAAATTTGAACGAAAGGAGGAGTTTGGTCCATCAGATGGAGCCTTGGGATCTAAGGAAAAACGTCAGAGGTTTGATAAGGCCAATTGTTCCTACTATAAGAAAGGAATCCATACAAACACTACAACAAAACCCTATGATTAGCGTCTCTTTTAGCTTCCTTTTTAGCATCCACTATCACTTTTAGTGTATTTTTCATCATTTTTTGGACAAAGTGGACTCTTTTCCATGGGATGGCACTTTTAATGGCGTTATTTGTGTCCCTTTTTAAAATTTGGCGCTATTTTGGACGCTAATTAGCATCCCAATTAGCGTCCCAATTATAATCCCAATTAGAGTCCCAATTAGCATCCCAATTAGCATCATAATTAGCATCCCAATTAGCGCCCCAATTAACATCCCAATTAGAGTCCTAATTATCATCCCAATTAACATCCCAATTAGAGTCCCAATTAGTGTCCCAATCAACATCCTAATTAGCATCCCAATTAGCGTCCCTTTTTAAAAGTTGGCATTATTTTGGATGCTAATTAGCATCCCAATTAACATCCCAATTAGCATCCCAATTAGCATCACAATTATCATCTCAATTAACATCCCAATTAGTGTCCCAATTAGCATCACAATTATCATCTAAATTAGCACCCCAATTAACGTCCCCATTAGCATCCCAATTATCATCCCATATAATGCCCATAATAGCCTCCAAAAAATGTTATGGATAGCATAGCATCATGTATTAATCCAAGGTTAGCGATAGGAATTGCACCATAAATTTCAACAGGAAAAACATCCAACATACCACTAAGTATAGAGGCAGGAATTGCGCCTAGAAAATATCCAACATAGCGTCAGGTATAGCACCAGCTGGAATAATTCTAGAAATTTTGAAAGGAACCACGGTAGGAATTGCATTAGGTTTAGAGATAGGAATTGTGTTCGGAAAACGTTCGACATAACGTCAGATATATCAATGTCAGTGTCAATTATCATGATTCATGTGATAGTACTTTTGGATCTTGATTTATGATAGTAGCACCTAAATGATCGTAATCATGACACTTTTGGATCTTAATTAATCCTAATGAGGGGTAAATTACCTCAATGTCACTTAAATTGCTCTAATGGCATTTGAGTGTCCCCAACAACATTTGATAGACCCTAATTGCATTTGATTGGCCCAAACAACATGACAATGATGCATTATGATAATTATGATGGAGCATATGGATATGATTTGATAAGTATAAGACTATATCATCCATTCTTGTGAGGTATTAGGGCTCCTTTCTCATTATTATCGCAATTAAATTGATGATGACTACGATGATGACAATGATGTTGATTTATTGTATGATGATGATGACAATGTGGATGTCAACAATGATTATGCATATGGTAGAAATTTTGGGTCCTAATTGATTCTAATGGAACCTAAATGTCTGTAATGACATCTAAATCACCCTATTATCATTGAAATGTCTGTAACGACATATAAATGACCTTAACAATTACATGGCATGAATCCTAATGGCGACGAGTGATTAAAAACACTAATGGCATATGAGTGACCATAATGACAATGATGAAGATGATTTTATTGATGATGTACTTAATGATAACGATGATGATGATAATGAGGATGATGATAAAGATGATGTTGATGTATAATATGGCATTGATGATGATGATTACAACGTTAATGCCCACGATGATGATGCATGTCCTAATACTTATGGATACTGTAGGACTCAAGAATATTGGATTTAATAACAAGTAATAGAGGTTGTGAGGTGTTGAACATAAAAATATTGTTAGTCATTGGGTTTTACATCAACTGATATGGCCATTGGGTTTAGTAGTTCCCCCACCCCTCTTTCAGAAAGGTAGTATTGCAATACCACCTATCATGGTGCTACCAAAATTTCACCCTACAAGGTTGTTTCGGACAACCCCCCCATCCATACCCGTAGTTTTACCAAGAACATCCAAGGCACAAGAAGTGGATATCAATCTAACAAAAAAACTAACTTTCTTTGTACTCTTAAGGACATTTTGGTCTTGGTTTAAAATGGAATGAAGCAATAAGCATTTCAATAATGCTCATAGTGTTACATTGAATAAGTGGATCAATTTTTTTTACATCTTTGGCCTTATAAGTAGAAACGTTAGAGTTAAATATTACCCTAATCAAACTCTATCCATTTCTAATTTTTCGAGCAAGCCATTGACCTACAGGGGGAAATGCTAGAGTTAAAGCTTCCCATCCTATACTAGTTTTATTCTATATTTGATCTAATATCCAAATTAAAGGGTTGTATGTACTTTGATTTAATTACATCTTCCTATAAACATAGGAAATGCATGACAATGTAAAGTCTCTTAAAATCTAGCTGGAATTTCCAAAAATCATGGACATTATATAGTCCCCAAACCCCATCTTGGCAAGCCTTTGCCATTTTACCAAAGGGAGGCCACCTCTATCTTTCTTTCTCTTCCATATTTTTTTCCAAAACATCAATATGGATGTAAGTTAAGGTGTGTTAATATACACGTATAACATATAATAGCGATGTTACCAAGGTCAATTTGCCACTTAATTAAGACAACCACCTAGTTCAACAACTAGAGGAATATTTAATAATTAACAATAACAAATTAATAGTTAATAAGTAGTATTTATAAATAATGATTATGATTAATTAACCAATGGTTAAATAATAATTGATAATTGGATACACATCGCAAATATATGATTATGACTTGATGCTAAAAACATCTTTAACTTGATGCCAAAAGTTTACACATGATACCAATGGAATGCCAACATGACATGTTGCTTTCATTAAATTGATAATAAAGTTATCAAGTGATTCTAAATAGGCACAAATTGATAAGAAAGTTATCAAGTGATTCTAAATAGGCACAAATTAAGATGAGCATTTGAAAAAAAGACGACATGGGACGATAATTTTGATGCAAGGGCCATGTATTTTAGTAGTGCACCCGTTGGCATAATTTTTTTGTATTTTGAAAGGTTGGTGTGTTTTTTAATATCACCGTTGTTGTGAATAATCCCACAAACATGACAATGGTGAGATGGAGATATTTTATAGGGTGTCTCCCACTCCAAAATCTTTGTTGATTGAGAGGTTGGATTTTGGTGCTAACATCATCCACGGTTTTCGTGTCATGCTTTGTGGGCCAATTTTAGATTGGGGTTGTTATATTTTTTCTACCCCAAGTAAAACCTTGCCAGATTCCTGATTCTTAGCTATAATATCTTGATAGAGGGTGGAAACAATGCTCACTAATTGATTGATCCAAACTTAGAATCTTGCGGTTGTTTTCTCTGTGATGTTATAAGTTATATTGTTGAATTGACCATAATAGCCCCTAGATGACCCTAATGGCATCTGATTGTCCCTAACAACATTTGAGTGACCCTAATGCAACTGGACTCATCGTAAAAGAATGAGGATGATCATGTTGATGATGGATGATGGAAAGGATATTGATGATGATGATTATGATGATAACAACCAAGTTGAGATGAATGACTATGATTATGATGATATATGCCAATGCCAATGATGTTGATGTTGATGTACTCATGCATGTTTCTAATGATCATGGATATGATGGAAACGATATCATTGTTAATGATAATGATTCATGTGATAGTACTTTGAGATCTTGATTTATCATAGTGGCACCTAAATGATAGTAATCATGACACTTTTGGATCTTGATTAATTTTAATGAGGGGTAAATTACCTTAATGTCACCTAAATTTCTCTAATGGCATTTGAGTGTCCCCAACAACATTTGGTAGACCATAATGCAATCTTATTGGCCCTAACAACATGATGATGACACATTACAATAATAATGATGGATATGGTTTGATAAGTATAAGACTATATCATCCATTCTTGTGATCTAGTAGGGTTACTTGCTCATTATTATTGCAATTATATTGATGATGATGATGATGTACTTGATGACATCGATGATGACTATGACAACAACAATGATGTTGATTTATTGTATGATGATGATGATGCGAATGTCGACGATGATTATGCATGTGGTAGCACCTCTAGATCCTAATTGATTCTAATGGAACCCAAATGTCTGTAACGACATCTAAATGATCATATTATCATCGAAATGACTGTAACGACATATAAATGAACTTAACTATTACATGACATGAATCCTAATCGCGATGAGTGATTAAGAACACCAGTAGAATATGAGTGACCATAATGACAATGATGATGATGATGACAACAAGGATGATGATGAAAATGATATTGATGTAGCATATGACATCGATGATGACGATGATGAAAATAACGTCAATGTCCATGATGATGATGCATTTGATAATACTTATGGATACTGATTTATCCTAATGGCACTTAAATGTCTGCAACAACATATGAGTGACATAATAATATCACCTAAATGACTCTAATAAAATCTAGTTGGAGTTGACAACATTTGAGTGACCTTAATGGAATTTGAGTGACTGAAACAACATGATATGGTGCATTATTATTTCTACACCATCCTACTAAAGTGGTATTATAATAATCTTCATCTTCACCTTCTTCTAACTCCAAATCATCTAATTGATTTGCACCATATTAATTCTCATCTAGCTCTTTATTTTGGCACCCTAACCCAACATGGACATCAAGTGATATCTAAAATATTCATAGAAGAGAGTAGGGTAGCTCAATCTTAAACAAAGATACAAAGTGTGATTTTTTAGAATGAATGCAAATGGGGATCGAATCACCTCCAAGACTAAGATCTATATACAAGTGACATAAAATACATTCCTAAGCAACTCGTCCCTTAATAATATCTAGTTTCAACAGACAATTTGCTACAACAAGGGGTTTTTCCTCATACTTTATGTAGTCTGCGATCAAATACTACTTCCTCAGTAGCCTAGATTCATATAATTTTTTTTTAGAATACTATGATACAAACTAGGGTTTCTCAATGATGAGGTCCTTATGCTTATAGATTTCAACTTTGAAACTACTCTACAAAGCTCAAAACATATACACTTTGAATCAACTTTAAAAAGACATTTTAAATTTACTATTAATACTTAACTGATACCAATATGGAGACAGGTTGGCCCTAGGTTGCACCAATAGGAACAATGCGGACCCAGATTTAAATATGTAGGTCGACCCCATAATTTGTACTTTTTATTCCTTTATTGCTACATTAGAATAGAAGTTTTTCTTCAAATTGGTTTCCATAGCATATTGTTTATAAATTTCACTAGGATTTCTTTACTATTTATCATGTTGATTGAAAGTATTTATGCTTATTATGTTTTTGACAGGTGCATGCATGTTTTGTTGTAGATTGCTAGTTGGGAGTGTGTGGTTATGGTGGCTTTCTTGGTTATGGGACTTATTAACAACATGTAAGATACTAGAGAATTTGTGCCCGCTATGTAACCAAATCAATAACAATGTTAATTTTGCTAGGCATGTTCCCAAATTATGTAGGAGCATCGAACTCACTTCACATCATAATGAGATCTCTCGGAGGTCAAAACTATTGTGAGGAGAAAAAAGGTCCTCGTGTGAATGTAAACTAGCCTTCAGAAGGCACATAGTTAAATAATGGATTTTGTTTAGGTTGATAGCATCAAATGTTAATTTTGCATCGAGATTAGTGAGGTGCATACAACCAAGTATGAAGTAGATGTTGTCATGCTTGTCAGATTACATAGCCTTAGTTACCTTCGACACGTAACTTATAAAAAATAACAAGTAATTACCTGCATCGATCCATATTAAACCTAGCTTTACCAAGCACTGAGAGGGATAGGTGTAATTTTTTTTTTATCTTAATTTTTTTACATGTTTAAAAAATTTTCACCTTAAGAATTTTGATCTCTTTGGTGCTTGGTAAATCAGGTCTTAATATAGATTTTTTAATTACTTATTTGGGTTTTTTTTTATGAGGCGACATGAATTTTTTTAATTACTTTTTTACTTTTTGTAATGTAACATAAGGTTACTCTTTGCTTTATGTTACATTATGTGACAATATCTCCTCCATATTGGACTATAGACACATGGCTACTTTTCTTAAAAAAAGGTTAATGTTGATTTATAATAAAAATATTTTAAACCTAAATTTATTGAAATTGAATCTTTAATTATGCTTAACAAATTTCAATTTAAAATGAATTATATTAATATAATTAAAAAAATAATAAAAAAACCTTAAACTAAATAAGTAAAACCTTAAACTATTTGAATAATATTTATTGAAAAGAAAAATGACCAATCACTTTATTTTCACAACTCGTAAACATGAAGCAAAATCTCTAATTTGAAGCATCCCTATGTTTCCTTCCATGCTAATAATTTTCTGGCGTATCTTTCCAAAACCACACGGCTCAATTTATTTAAGGATCCTTCCCAAGCCACACAATAATTGCTTTTTTTTTAACATATTTCTTAAAATATATTTTAAGATGCATAGGGTTCCGCTCAATTTATTTATGGATCCTTCCCAAGCCACACAATAATTTCTTTTTTTAACATATTTCTTAAAATATATTTTAAGAGGCATAGGGTTTTGGATAGGGTTCCACTTCTCAACCATGAGCGCCAAGGAGTCAATTTCAAGTTTTTCCAACCAACCAGCAAGTACTGTGTGATTTCCCAACTAGTTGATCTAGGACCAACAACTCAATCCCACAGCTATTGATCTCATCCATCCTATCTAGCCATAGCACTCCTTTCAATTGGAGAGACACAACCAAGGATAATTTTAGGGGCGAATTTTATCCCAATGGGCTATTTTTCGATGTTTTTCTCCCAAAAAATGTTCGCCATTTTGCATTTTTTGAAGCCTTGTTTCGCCCAATTTTGATGGGGTAAAATTTTTTCACCCTAAAAATCGCCAAATTATTATATAAACGATATAAAATCCTTGGAAATTAAAATATTTTTTGAAAAATATCGCCAAACATTTTATAGTTGGCATTTTAAGAATTGGTAAGATTCCCCAACATTTATACACTTTTAAATAAGTATGGTTCCTTAAAATCATCCTTGGACACAACTCCATATCTGCGGGCCAAATAAGGCCCAAGTCTTTGGTTTAAGTTGTGGAGCCCCTTTAGTATTAGTAAGCTGAAGGAAATAGGATTCAATCCAGCTAGAGTGAATCAAGGAAGCATGTATAAGGAAGAACTGAATCAAGGGAAAGTCGAGCAGACAAAAGTAAAAAAGATGCCCCGACTACTAAACCCTGGGGAGGGTTTAGATCGACAACCCTAACCATTGCTTAGAAACTTGAAAATGGAACAGAAAAGTATCCCACTCAATTTTCCTTCTTAGAGGCTGCTTTTTTTGAACCTGTCTTTTGAGCTTCTTTTAAAGGGTTCCTTTTTAGGTTTCAATCAGGGTGCCCTCCTATTAAAGCTTTCCCAATTTGTTGAACAAAGTAAATACATCCCCTAGAAATCCCACCCTCCACCAAGATTGCTCGAGCTGATCCGACTCTATTGATAGGGAGATGGCTGAACACAGGAAAGTGACACTCCAGGTAACATTATTTTTTGGAATTTGAATTACTAAAGATTCTAGTGGAATTTCTTTTTCATTATCTTATGTGGAAAAGTTATAAGTTATGAGTGGTTGATGTTAGGTTAATATTTTTTTATTAATTTAAATTTTATTTCAAATTCAAATTGCATAGTGCACAGTGCATAATGACTTATGAACAGAGTTTGTAGGAAATTTATAGTCAAAGTCTTTTTTACATTACTGACACTATCTATCATGTATATTATATTGCATATATTATATTATTTATGCATTTTAAATTTGAGTAAACATATTAATAGCTTACTACCCTACACACAGTAATAATTTACTACCCCAACCACCAACCTTATTTATAGGATTTGGGAATCAAGCATTCAAATTGAACACATCCCAGCCCTTCCAGAGGGTTCTAACCCATCTGATAAGTATAAAATTGAAATTACCCTTTAAAAAAATTTAAAAACTTATTTTTCACTTGACCTGACTGGTGTACTCACTTTCACAATTGTGTAATGCCCACATACTTACTAAGTGACTAATGTGTTTTCTCAACCGCTCACCCTTCTATCTGAAAAGCATTTGTACTGAAGTACACTATTTAATGTTTAGTGTATATGTTTGATGTAATGCTAGTTAAAGAATTGAGTGGATGTTGTATGGATCATATAGTGACGCGGTAGTGAATCGACGGTTGCTATTTCTCAGTCAACTCAATATATGGAGGGTCAATCTTAAACCCTCACAGCTGCTAGATCTCAAACTCCTACTGGTGACGAGACAAAGGAAAGAACAACTCATGTTGCTACTAAACTAGATCCTTTAATATAGTTTCTCTCTGATAGACACTAGTATTACTTCTTAGATAAAAAAGCAAAATATATTGCTCTGGTTTAGTATAAAATTGGAATTACCCTTTAAAAAAATTTAAAATCTTATTTTTCCTCGTCCACTTGAAAAAGGAATAATTTATATAACCTTTCACGCAAAGGGAAACATTTGAAATTGTCTGTCAATATAAATTTGAGAGTGGATGAGGCTATGCAAGGATGTCTATTCATTTACGTATCAATCACCATTCACGATAATCGTACCTTCAACCATGAGCAATCACCGATTCACACCTGTCACTTTCCATTAGGTTCATATCACCTCACACATGAATTTGTAATATTCATAGCCACATGATTGACTTTGGTGTGGATTGTAGCTCAGAAGTCGGAATGTGTGAAAATTTGAGTTTTGATAATTCCCATGAATAAGATTTTGGTGTGGATTGTAGCTCAGAAGTAAGAATGTGTGAAAATTTGAGCTTTGATAATTCCCATGAATATTTCTTATTCATGTAAGCTATCCAGACTTTAGAGATGTGAGTTGTTTAAACAGGGGACTTTCTGACCTCTGTTCTGGCTAGTTTTTACTAGTTTTTTTCCATAAATTTTTACCGAAATTTTAAAACTTCTAAAAATACTAAGAGTGTGGGTGTTGGGGGTTTTCATGCCACCTAATTTCATTTCTAAGCTTAAAATCACCCAACAAACAACAGAACATTTAAAAGTTTAAATTCACTAGATTCCGGTAAAAAGTCAGCCTAAAAATCAAATCATCCCCTCGTTAGACAGCTCCCTAGAGATGTTTGTGTTTGAAAAATATTAGAAACAATGTACAAGTTATTGGTATTTATAAATCATAAATATTTATCTACCACATCAACAATAAATTGTAATAAAGGATCACATGTTCTAAAGGATAATTTGATATGAAGTAATTATGAAATTATGTGTGGATTCATGGTTGTGGTATTTTAGTGGGAAATAAGTATCTTATTGAGGTTAAAACTTGACATCGCAGGACTCTGGAGTTATCAATTCCCATCGCTGAGTTGTGATTCGTTGGTTGATGCTTGTTACTTCCAGCCCAAGTTCCAACTTCTCATGGTCCATGGCCCATGAGAATTTGCATATCTGATCGAGACCAAGAAGTAGCAGATCCAGATGTTCCAAAGCCATATGCATAAGAACCTATAGAAGCACGAGTAGCAGTAGATTTCGTTGATTCTAATATTTTCGATTATGCATTTTACTATGATCTTTCATAAGCACTTACATTCAACCTTTAGTGGAACGAATAGGGAACCTGCTTGAATGATGTGGCCTACGTAGCCTACATAATCGGATCGTACAGGAGGAGCTAGCTGAGCTGGCCATGGAAATGAGCGAAAAAATAACTGAGCTGGGAGTGATGAGGCTCGAAAGAGATCATGAATAGATTGGTGGAAACTTCGGAGAGTGTTAGTGGACGTCGCGTATAGCTTACAATAACGTAGGTAAGGTTTTTAGATGATTTCACACATGTATACACATTTAATGTTTCATTAAATGCCTCCAATTTTCTTTCAGTGTCGAATCCTTGTTTGGTACAAAACAAAACCAATTTTATTAAAACTTTGATTAATATTCCATTCTTAGAGCCCCAAGTTATCAATTACTGAGGCATAGAACTTTATCAAATCCTTATTCCCGCCATGAGTAAACTTCTTCTGTGTTATGGTAAGGCTTCCAAGTTTTGTTGACTAATGTTTGATACTTGTATTCTATCGTGACTAGTGTTCAACAACAATGACTAATTCCCTAGCCCCCGTTGATGTCCTCCTAGGTATGCAAAACTTTTACGTAATGGTTTTTGAGCTTTTTATCTGGATCGTTTCTCTCTCTGCACTTCCAATTTGAATTTCATATCCACTTTCTGTTCATTGTTTCCCTCTCTCCACTTCTAATTTGAATTTCACACCCACTTTCTCTTCATTTTTAAATTGCTGGGAAATAGATTGAAGTTGTTTGCAACAATGTGATGCATCCATAAAGGCTTTTTTGTTCAATGCATTCTCGTTTTTTTAAAAGACTATATGCAATCATAGCTTGCAGTTTGTATGCATTGTAATCTTGCATCTCAGTGTAAAAAGAAACCTTTGTTATCAGTATCTTGAATAGGTTTGCTTTTGTAATGCTCTCATTTTACTATTTGTATTGTTATTTATTATTCTATAATTTACATTCAGTTCTAGTTATTTCTATATAGCTTCACTATAACGGTTTTCATTATTCGTAGTTTTTTTGCTCTTGATATTCAGATATCATTATGAATATTTGCTACTATATAAAATTGTCACATGATAATAATATTTTTTAATTGTTATTTATACTCATATCACTTTCTTAATTGTTTAATTGTTTTTTTTTGGTCAGAGTTGGGTTCTTTTTTATAGAACAATATGAGATGTGAACTATATTCAATTCTATATGGTTTTTTTAATTTTTATATAATAAACTATATTGACACAAATGAGACATTTTCATATTAAATGTGAACTACAATGAATTCGATAGGGCTTACCTCTCAACTATCACAATGAGGATGCATTTTCTGTCATGAATTTAATCCATTCATTTTTTAACAAATGGTGTCAATTAGCCATTCTTTAAGAAACAAAATACTATATCATATCTTTAGCCTCGTGAGTGATGCAATATTGTTTTGGTGCTTTCCATTCAATCAATTAATTTGACTTGAAAAATATGGCATGCATTGTATTAAAAATAGGTATGGATTTTTGCCCAATTACATAAATTAACTAATTTTCCCAATTCATTAATGCTTTATTAAAAAATAAAAAAAATTGTAATAGAATTTATTTTAAAATTTATAAATAATAAAAATAATATGGTATAAAAATTGGTTGTTTTAAATTTTAGAAAAGTGTTTTTAAAAAAAGTTTAGTTAATTTATATTTGTCAATTGAAACGTAATTATTTATATTGATTTTCGTCTTTGAAAAGCTGAACGAATATATACCCTTCCAATTAATAGTAAATCCCACCCTTCAAATTTGATATTTTTTGACAGTGTGCAAGGGCATACCGAGATCTAGGATTGTTCTACTGCTTGGGTAAAGAGCTAGGAGAATGTATTGATGAACTATGATCCTAAGTTTGCTACTAGATTATTCAACCCTTACAACCTTTAGCAATTTTAAAGATTCCAATAAACATGTTTCAATTACTGAACATCATCAAGTAAATTATGGCAATGAAACATATGAAGCAATGTAACATAAATGCTATTAATAAATACAAAGGAATTAGATGAACACTATAAATAACATAAATTAACTAATGTTCTAGCTTACTACAAATGTCTGCAAATATTAAAACATAATCAAAGACAAGGAGATAAAGACAGGGGTTCTCAATTTTCTCAGGAATTCTAGGCTATTTGTGGGATTTTTATTGATAATTGGTACACCATGTTCTAGCTCACGATCCTTTTAGTCCTCAGATGGAGGATCCAAGTATTGTGAAGGGGCGAAATACTTACCAAAGTAAGCTTCTGGTTGTAAACCTGCCATGACTGTGCAATGTAGTTTTTTCCCAATCCTTCAAGTGGATCTGTCGAATCTGCTAAATAATCCACCAATTCCTCAAAGTTCCTTTGCTTCTGTAGGGTTTGATTGCATTTTGCTACAATCATATGTTGTGACCCTTGCTTCAGTTTAACTGCATCCTATTTTAGCATTGGATCTCTTCCATTGTGAAAGAAAATAAGACTTTCTGGGGAATCATGCGATCTTTTAGATCAGGTGTTTTTTTGCATTTGAACCCATAACCATTGCTTAGTGAGTGTTCTCCATACAGCTATAAATGCAACCCCAAAACCTTGGAGGCAATTGCAAACTCTGTAGGGAAATTTTTTCACAGAGCCGAGACTAATGCTAATATGTATGCTAGTTCTTGTATTTCAGTTCAAGGGATTCTAGAACTATTGTGTTGTAGGTAGCTAACAAGGCCCATCTTCAGAAGTTATATTATGATCATATTCCATTTAAATGTATGGGTTGCCATGAATATGGGTATTTTTCAAAAGAATTCCCACTGAATATGGAATTTTTGCAAAAGACTTCCCACTGTGGTGTTAAACAAAGTATGGTCGATAGAAATAAGGATTAAACCACTTTAGAGTTGTTCCAATCAAGTCATCCAAATTCCCATATCAATATTAGATTAATGCTATGGATGTAACACTAGATTTAGTTTTATCAATTAAACAGGGTTTTCCATGTATGTCTTTTGGCCCACATTGTTGTGTTATATCCATTTCTCTTTCCATCTAATACACATTTTCATTGTTTGACAAGTCATAATGATGGATGATATTTTGTAGGACAACAAATACACAGAACATTACCATGAACATTATCATGTAAGCATTCCATATTGAGTTAATTTTAGGATTTAGAGATGACTTGACTACTATTATTAATGGTTTGTTGTTTGTATTTCTCCTAGCATAACCTTTTGATATATAAAACACATTTTATTTCTTTCCATTTCTCGTTGATTTATATGAGACGAAGACCTCAAATTTCTCTAAATTCCTTAATGAGAGGTTTGTGAGATGATGATTTAGGTTGATTATGGTATTCATGTATCATTGCTTCATGAACCATTCTTTCAATTTTGTTTTTAGTTTATTCTCTTTTATTATGTTGTTAGGATGATAATATATTTATATACTTATTTTATGTCCTAATTTTGTGATCAATCCCATTTCAGATACAAAACAAACAACTTTGGAAGTGAGTGTATGGATGGAAGTATGCAAACATAATCTATCCTTTTGCAAGGGTTAGAAGGTCCACTAAAATTCTAGAATATAAACTAATATTCAAAAGGATGGTATCTTTAGCCTTCATTTTTTACTCCTTGAGGCTATTTAGTGCAGTGAAAGTTGGACTTTAACATCGAACACTCATGAAAGAGAAGAGATGTAGAAATACATATTAATTGAGTTAATTGATACAGTCTGCTAGCATCTTTTCATTGTGGTTTAATTACTTACTCTACATGACCATCCCTAACTACCAAGACTAACTGTTATTCATTAACTTGATTGGTCACTAACACTTGACATGATATTTATTACACATTAATACATAATATATCAAGGATCCTAATTTATTATTGAGATTCACTTATTCTAGCACCTCGTCTTAACACAAAATACAATTTTTTTAACTCCCCTCAATATAAAATCCATAGAAACTTACTCAGTAACTAAGAATAATTACAAAAGTTGAAGGGAATTCCTGTTCAGTCTTCAATAATGTAACACTTCTCTGGTTCTTAATATCTAAACACTACATTTTGGTGTATGATGTAGGTTGTGTTGGTAAATAAATTTCTGCAATGTCATATCAACCAAGTTTTGCATTTGGACATCAAAGGTAATTTCTTGATTTTATCAATCTTTTTTATTGTCTTTCTTTCATTATGAGATATGATTATTCAAACAAGTTTTTGAACATGGAATTTTATGCTTTAAATATGATATTATCTGCCAATTGATAATATGGGATTCTAAAGATTATGGATTTTTTTTTTATAATATCTTTCTGTAGTGACCAAAATGCAAACCTAACCAATAGAGTAATCACATTGTGATATAAGTAAGTCAAATATGACCTATTTTATTATCACAGTCAATTTTGTCTATATTATGAATGCTTTCTTGTTTACAATGCAAAATCTAGATGGAACTTCTTTAGGGTGTTGACTTTGTGCTCTAATGTTATGTGCACCCCCCGGGAGCTTCCATTTATGGATTCTTTGTTTCTTTATGTTAGAAACAATAAGCTCACTGCCATCGAGTATTCCTCTGACATGGAAGGTTTTGCATTCATATTTAAATGGATGTTGTTCATAGTCCTTAGGAATTTATGCCCATTTCCAACATCTGCACAATGACTATAGAGTATAGTCCTATGCCTTTTCATGATTGTAGTTTGTTAAGTATATCCAATTCTATTCCTTCTCCCAGTGTTTCAAATCATGCCTTTTTTTTCCAAAGAAAATGATAAAAATACAGCCTCATCCTATACTCTATGGCCCCATGAATATTCTTATATCCAATGGTGTTGGGGATCATGTAGATCTCCTAGTGTAAGCACTGCAACATCACCTTGGGAAGCGAATAAAGTTATGAATTGGCATCACAATATATCTTAACCATTTGTCCTTTTGGATACTCATTAGCTCTATGGAATAAGGAACTTAACTCATCCCAAGGTGGATAGGTTCTATGTGAAGCACCAACTATTGGGTTGATCATTCTCTTTTGATTCTCCTTATTGCTACACTTATACATGGCTCTAGGATGATAATGCTTATCTACTATATCCTTGGCATCCACCACTAAGATAATTGTTGTTGATAGGTCTCATATAGTGGTACACGTACAGTTGCTACGGAATAGTGATCTTTGCAATCCCATTAAGCCAATTTCTTGAGTTTTGTTCAAAATTCCTAGAAAAGGTTTATGGATTTCATAACCTGCTTGATCATATATTGTGAAATTATACAATATATCATCTTTTTCAAACCATTAGATACTCAAAGTTGTGTATTGATCTTTGTTACCATTATAGAGGACTCTGTAAGTTAGGATCCAAAGTTCTTAAAGAGTGCTAGCTCAATGGAAGAGGGACTACCTTACAAGTAGGAGGTTGGTGGTTCAATTCCTCCATGCCCTAATGATATTATAATATCGGTTAAAAACAAATAAATTAGTAACCAAAAAATAAGAGATAAGTGACCAAACAATGAGAGATAAGTGGCCAAACAAAATGACCAAAATTTGTATATAAATTTACTAAAAGCGACTAAATTAGTGACAAAAAATGAGAGATGCGAAACTAGGCATTAAAAAGGATGCAACACGTGGTGCTAATGATGAAGCCAAACATGGCATTGATATGGTAGAAAAATAAGAGGTGAAACTAGACATTAAAAATGATGCAACACGTGGCGCTAATGATGAAGCCAAACATGACATTGATATGGTAGCAAAATAAGACAAAAAACTAGGCATTAAAAATGATGCAACACGTGGTGCTAATGATGAAGCCAAAATGGCATTGATATGGTAGCAAAATAAGACGTTACTTTGGATGAAAAACATGGTGCTACACAAGAAGAAAAATATGGTGCAACAATAAAAGAAATATTTGGCGCCATTTTGGTAGGAAAACACGATGCAAAAAGAAAGAAAAAATTGCTCAAATTTGGAAGCGAAAACTGACACATATTTGGAAGTAAAACATGGTGCAAAATGGGATGCTAAATTGGTAAAAAAAATGGATGCAATATTGGATGCTAATTTGGTTTCTAACATGGTTCTATTAAGGATACAAATATGGTGCTAACAGGGATGTCATTTAAGAAGCAAAAGTAGGCACTTGCTAGGAAGCAAAATCTGATGTTATTTAGGAAGCAAACCTCGGTGTTGTTTGGGAATAAAATTTGGATGATATTCTAGAAGAAAAAACATAGACGTTATATTGGACGTAATAAAGGATGCTATCTAGGAAGGAAAAAAAAACATTTTTTCACACGCTTTAAGTTTTGTCCATTGTGCATCCCATTTAGAGTCTAGTTTGACCACTCAATGTAAAATAAAATTTACACTAAAAAGGGACGCTAATTCTAGGATTTGTTGTAGTGAAAGAAAGGTTTTCTGAAGAAAACCATAGACCAGATGTCAAGACTTCTTGAACGTCATAATATTTCCCTCCTAGAAGGTGCAGGGAAGGATGATTTTGGAGGAAATACTGGAGATCATGAGACATGCCATGCACTGAAGGATGGATTTTCAAAATCTCAAGCATTTCTCATTGATTCAAGAGACTCCAACCACATGGTATCCTCCAAAGAATCATTCTCTTTATTAAATTTATCTAATGGTATAAGTATTCACATGGGAGATGATACTCAAGTCCAATCTGAATGGAAAGGTACAACAAATCTGGGGCATGGAGTGTTCAAAAATGTTGTATATATCTCCTCCTTAGTAGCAAATCTATTGTATGTATATCAGATGACTCATACAGGATCACCAAAATGAGTTGTATTTGAACTTGACCTGTTGAGATCTTGTTGGCTAGAATTTCTGACTTGGCCAACCTAAGGAGATTAAGCCCACACAAGTTGCTTAGAGCAGCTCCCGGTGTTTTTGAAATGGAAAAATATCGCAGGTTATGGTCTTGCTACCAACTGAATTTTTCCTCTTAAGGAGAATCTAAAAATTCAGTAAAAATTTATCCTAATTTTATTGCTTAAAATAAATCCTATAGTTAGTTTTCTAATTTTAAGTTATCCTAGAGTGCTTTCTTAAGGAAAGTCTCATGTTTTAGGGTTTTGTTTTTAAATATTTTAACTAAAAGACCATTTAAAACTTTAACAAACTAATATAATTCTATTAACAGCTATTAAACTAAACTAAGCTAAAATATGAATTAAAATTATCTAACTATCCTATCTCAGCTGAGAGCAACTTGAAAACTAAATTAATTATCAATTAATGATTCAAATAAACAAAGAGATAGACAATAATGATTTAAATGAAAATATTTAAATCACTATCATAAAATCACTCTATTGAATATGCACAATAACATAAAATTAAAATAGGTAACTACTTTTAATTTCTCTATGATGTTCTATTAATTAATAACTAATATTCAATACTTAATATTTGAATAAAAGATGATGTTTATTTATGAAAACATTGTAGAAAATACAAATGAAATAAAAAATAAATATGAAATATTTATATTACCAAATTCCAATTCTCAATAAAAATATTGATTAATCAAACTCAATAATATTCTCAATCAAACATTAATATTGTGTAAACAGAGTACAATTTTGGATAATTAATACAATCAAAATACAGTATAATTGCATAAAAGCATAATGAGAAAACGATATATTGAAATATATATATATTAAGTTTTCAAAATAGTAACATACAGTGATACCAGTTTGAGAACTCAAGTCACAATCCTTCCCCGAAGGTAAAACTCCAGCAAAGAAATTACAACCAGAACTGTAATTATATTTCAGATAAGTCTATTTCTTCAATACTCCATCCGCCTCCACTACAACGAGCTTCCTAGCTTATATAATAAGACTAATAACTACTTCCCACTTTTGTGTAACAACTAGTCTAGAAATATCAATTAGTTTCTAATAGTTCTTACATCATAAAGATAGGATCTTCATCATTGTTCTGTTACATTCCTCAAAAGAAGGGCACCTAGAAAACTCGATTACAACCTCCATAACTCTGAAACGTGACTTTTCTATGTTGAAAGTATTAATTGAATTTGTAACAGCCTCAGCCTCCATTTCAAGCTATTAATGAGGTCGAACAACATCAGATCAAAATTCTATCTAACAACGACACTTGCAAAAATAGAAACTATGCATGAGTTTCATAACCAATGTAATAGATACAAAACATAAATAATAAATAGATCTAATTTAATGATGAGCAATGCCCATAGAATCTACGATTATGTGGGCATGCTAATTACATGATTTCGTTATTTCCCCAAAATTGTAGCGACTAACATAATTTTTCAAGAAGAGACTTGGAACTTGGTAGCTTGATGAGATTTTGACAATCTAGCTTTGAGTTTTAGAATTTTGAGCTTTTGATGCTCTGTTTGCTCAATCAAACGCTAATTCATTATTGCCATGGATTTCTTAGTGGCTTTGTATCTATCCTTTTTTATTTTCATCTCTTGCCATTTACTAATCCATGGCAATAATTCATTTTTAAGAGATTTGATTTCTTCTTTCATATCCGATTCCTTTGAATACAATTCTCTTAACTCTATTTTCAACTCAGTAATCTTGTCCTTTAATATCTGTTTAAGAGTTAATTTATTTTCTTCATTGCTTCTAACAGGTGAAGAATCACCAGTAAACGAAGCTTTCTGTTCAGACCTAAAGGGAGAAGACTGATCAACAAATTCATTTATCGATGACATAATGGGATGACTCATTTCAACATGTTGTTCATCATTGCCAAGAGAAATCCCATGAATTGGGGAAAATTCATCATCTTCACTATCACTTTTGACCAGAGGAATCTCTTTAAGCTGTCGAGTAGTCACTGGAATGGAGGGTGTAGTCATACTTCGAGTAAATCGTCATGTACCAACAAACACAAAACCCTTTGGTTTAGAATCTTTTCTATCACAATAGACTTGTGCTAACTGTTCAAGTTTTCGTGTAGATTCATTACAAGGTTTTTTAAGAGTGCCCAAATCAGAGCGGATTTCATGAGTCACAGGATCAAATCTTTTAATATTCATTGATTTACTATCCACCTTTACAGATTTGCCGTAATGTTTGACAGATGAAGATGGGTCCATATTAATTCCAACATCTAATGGATCAATTTTATTTGGAACAACATTACTAATATGAGTATCCGAAGGATGACTTGCTTCCTGTAACTTACTAACCCCTGGCTCAGCTTTATGAACATCATCGACTTCAGATTTTAATGAAGCCCTACGCTTTCTGCGAGTTTTAGGAGGAGGATTAGGCCAATACTGTGTCAACCCTAGCTTATTTTCAGCCAATAATTCATCCCAGGATCTACCAATAAGGGATAACTGGTGCTAAACTAGAATTTTAATCAAACCATGGTGGAACAAGCTTCTATCAGGATTGCCTATAGTATTTTGCGCAAAGTGTGCCATTTTCTTCAAGCTTTGAAGTAAGTAGAAAGGGAGATTAATCTTATAACCCTTCAAATCTAATAATAATCATAGATGATAATAATGGATATGAGAGAGACGGCCATCATAGGAAACATATCTCACTAAAATTTCATAAGACGCTTTCCATTTTGGTTTTAGGAATTTAACAGAAACCCCAAACTTAAAATTTACAATAGCAGGTAAGGGTAAAAGAAATGACTTAAACCTCTTTTTATCAACCCTTCCTCCTTTAAACCAATTCTCTCCAGTGTGGGGAAGCTTCATTGCTTCTGCAATTTTGTCTTCATCAATTATAAACTGAAAACCCCCAATTTGAGCTACATTCTCCTTCAGGCTGAGAGAAAATTGTTTGGTGACTTCAATATTATGACCAATGAAACATCTAAAGAACGAACCCCAACCTATATTTTCAAATAATGCAGTGATATCCTCATTAGCTTCTACTAGCTCAGGCCCTGAGATCTCGAATCGACTGAGAGGAGTCATTTTCTCATCACTACAACTCTGGTCTTGGTTTGGGATGAATGCCATTGTGAAGAAGGAAGGAATAGGGATCCAAGTGAAAGGCATTGTGTGAACCATCAAATCCCTAATTGATTCATACGTGACAAGAAATAAAACCCCAAATTCGGCCATGGTAACCAATGTTTTTTGAAATAATGAAAACAAGTGCCAATGTTTCGCGTTATGAGTAATGGAAAGACTAGTCGTGAACAACAAAACTCTCGGAAATCATTATGTTAACACTTCCAATTTTAACTGAACTTTGTCATTCGAAATAATACAATTCAGGGTTTGATAACCATATAACACAAAGAACGAAGTGCTAATGATACACAGAATGAAATGATAGCTTCGTACAAGCACCATAAATGGTAATGGTTGTCAGTCATTATGAAATTTAATTTCAATGACACGACTCCATCGTTAAACCAACAAATGTCAGTTGTATATATTGGTGTCATAAAATTAAAGCCCAAAACCAAATGTTAATATGATCTCAATCTTTAGGTAGGTGATTCAAAAATATTGTTATCAAAACCCCTTAATTGTTTTTCATTGATCTTGAGGTTTATTACACCAAGGAAAACATCAAAGATTAATCAAAATATTATGATGAAAAATTATTAAAGAAAAATCACTCCTTACGAATAAATCATAAGAAATATTGCTAAAATTTGAAGTGGTAAAGATAAACTTTAGCTATGTGAAATGCATATATAAAAACTTTCATAACTATGTATTTACAAATAAAATGACATAGTATTTCAAAGATAAAGTTTTTATATAAAAATATATCATTAGGGTTAAAATAGAATATTTAAATTAATTCATAAACCCTAATTATATAAATTACAAATACTAGTGATGAATACTTTGTCAAAAAAGGTCTAAAAGAAATCAATAAAACCTAACTGCAACAAGTTCAAAATGCATTTTCATTTTAATCCAAAGAACTATTTAGCAAAATATAATTTAAATATCTTGAATCAATAGATAGTGAGATGTATTGATAATAATAAAATTGATTATATATGTAAAATTACAAGATTAATAGCAGCTAATTTATTAAGTTTATGAAAATGTTCCCTAAACTTCCAGTATAACCCTTAACTCTTTTTAAATTGAGATTACCTTCAGAATCAAAGATTCTGAAGGCACTCTTATATAATTTTTGTTATAAATCATAGAAGAGAACTGATCATTTTTATTCAGCAAGGCAGAAAAGATTGAGAGGGTTGTTGCCTGCCAACAAATGGCGATGACCTAGGTGAACGAGTTATCTCTGCTCATACAATTTCAAACAATGGTATAAATAAAATCTTAAAATCTATTCAAAACAATAAAAAATGCTCAGTCTAATAAAAACCATTAACTGGTTTATATTCGCAAGTATAATTCAGAAATATCCCATCTCTGTAAATAAAGGTTTTGTTAAAGATAAACTTAAAAATATCTTAATCATAACAAAGTACTTATAGTAAAGATAATCTGCACCATCACTATAAGATATAGAAATCTACTTCACTGATAAATTTCTAAGATCTGTTCCATGAATATAATAATTTCCTCTTCTTCTTTTTTTAGAAATATAAACTAAAAATCAGAAACAATTACTTTGATCGAAGACTACTATCTAGGCATGATAACCCGATGTGATAGTATCACTCATGAGAATTGCCTAGAATAAGGAATCTTGCTCATGATGAGACCTCTTGTCTCTTGATATATTAACCAAGAGCCATCACCTTGATGATCATAAATGAAGTTATAGTAGACAGCACTGATGATCATGATTAGGCCGGCTCATGATGAGACCTCCTATTCTTCAATCAAAGTTATGTTTCATTTTATTGAGTTTGAAAGTTTATATTTTATAAAATAAGAGATCATTACCTAGCATGGTAACCAAATGGTAATGTTAGTCACTAATATCACCAGAAAGTGAATCAACTGGCTCGTGATGAGACCCCCTATCTCCCGACCTTACGATCAAGAGCCATTATCAGTTTCCTAATAATGTCATGCCGATGATATTTATGATCATGATCAGATCGGCTTATTACTAAGACCTTCTGTCTCTCATTTTACATTTTAGAATTTTATTGAAAGGAACAGATCTAAAATTTTTCTAGATTGTAAATAACTCTAAAAGAAATGAATGATGGTAGAGATCCATAAAGATTTTTCAAAGTACACGTTTTGAAAAAGACATTAATCGGCCATCCTAACTATCAAAAGAAAATAGGAGAATGAGGGATAATCTGAATAACATTTACAAATGTTTACAAATAATGATAGGTCCTTAATAGATTTAAGAAACTTTGATCATTCTGAACCAATTTTTAAAATACTTAGTCTAATACCAAAATTTTAAACTAATGAACAAACTAGGTTTAAACCACGTAACTTATTTATTTACAAATGTCCTCTCAACAACGTATGTACATTAGTGACTGATTATCTTGAAACATATCTACAGAAATTCGACAATCCTAGATACAAATGATTGATATATTAATACTTGACTAAGAAAATCAAAAATTAGTTCTAAGAGTATTTACATGAGTCAAATGATATTTGAATGTACATAAGAATCATGAATTTATCATAATTATATTTGATAAAAGATTGTACAAAATATCGACAATTTTATAAAATTTTATGATAATAATATATACAGGAAAATTTTAAATAAAATTATTTACAGACGGAAAATGATTTAAAAATAAAACAAGCTCATATACATAATTATATACAAATTTAGGGTCTAAAAGTCAGCAAAAATATTTTTTTAAGATTAGTCCATTTACCAGAAATGTTTCGAGCTAACCTTCTAAGGTTTGCAAACGAAAAGTGCTTGGACCTATCTTCTCAGCAATAACAAATGGGGCTAACCAAAGTTTTTGAAACTTGGTATGATCTCCTTTCTCCTCACGAACTTTGTTGCATTTTAACACCAAGTTTTCTACCTGAAACTCTCGGTTAGAACTTGAGGATTGATCAAACCAGGACTTAACAATTTGTTGATGTTTTGTAAAATATTGTTTTGACTTGTTTCTTTCTTCTTCAAGTTTTAATAAAGTGTTAATCTTTTTCTGCATTTCTGGACAATCTTCATCCTGAACAGACTGGGCTAACTCTAATGAAGGCAAAAATAAATTCGGTGGTAAAATAGCCTCAATTCCATAAACCAGGAAGAAAGGTGAGTTACCTATTGCAGCTTTAGGAGTTACTCTATCTTCCCAAAGGGCATTAAACAACTCTCTATGCCAATCACGATGATGAGTTGAAATAGTTCTTTTGAGAATTTTCAACAAATTTTTATTTGTTGATTCAGCTAAACCATTTCCGTGAGGATGATAATTAGCTGAATATCTAACCCTTATACCCTTCTCTAAGGAAAATTGAGTTAACTCAACTAATGAAAAATACGAGGCATTATCAAAAACAAGAGAATTTGGAACACCAAATCTCATTATGATAAAAGATTCTAAAAATAAGATAACCTGATTGGTGTTTACAACCCTTAAAGGTGCAGCCTCTGCCCATTGAGTAAAATAATCAATTGCAGTTATAATGTATTTGTGTTGCATAGAAGAGGGAGGGTTTATTGGTCCTACTATATCAATACCCATTGCTGAAAAGGCCTTTCTACTGAAACAGGTTGTAAAGGAAAAGCAGACTTCTTAACCCTACCTGCAGCAAGTTGACATTCTTGACATTTTTTGACAAAATCATAGGAATATTGGAATAATGTAGGCCAATAATAGCCAGCATTAAGAATCTTATGTGCCGTAGTTTCTCCACCAAAATGACCACCTGCTGGTCCAAAATGTAATTCTTTCAAAATCACTTCTGTTTCATCTTTGTCTAGGCATCTAAGTAAAACACCATTTGAATTTCTCCTAAAAAGAATATTATCAATTAGTAAATAAGGAGAAGATTTTAGTCTAAGTTCTCTCCTTTTCCTTGGTTCAAGGTAATCAAGAACAGTTCCTATTTCCAGAAGTGTTCTTAAATCTGTGTACCAAGAATCCTGTGGTGGAGGATAAAAGTAAATCTCCCTAGTTAGTAAGACTTCATCAATGATAGCTTCAGAACTATTATTAGGCAAATGAGCTGATTCAGCAGCAAGTTTACATAATCCTTGACCCTTGAATACCATTGAAGGTTTAATTTCAAAGTCATACTCTTGAAGAGCTGTCATCCATGGTGCTCTTTTTTCACCTAAATCCTTTTGCACTAGCAAATTTCTGACTGAAGGATAAGGAACCATCACTTTCATTCTAGATTTCAATAAATATGGATGAAAGTGCTTGACAGCTTTGAAAGCAGCAAAAGCGTGCTTATCAACCTCATGGTAATTAAGTTTAACACCTTTAAAATTTGAGCTCATAAAGGAAATTGGCACTTCACTATTTTGTTGATTTAGCTGAGTTAAAACTGCTGCATATGATATGTCAAAAGCGAAAGTATACAATATGAAATCTTTGTTAAAATATGGGCTCAAAAGACTAATGGCTTCTGAAATGGCTTCTAAAATTCTTTGAAACGATTCTTTTTCAGTTTGTCCCCAATTAAAAATAGCATCCTTCTTAATCATTTTTTGTAAAGGACGGATGATTTCAGAAAAATTGGGGATAAGTCTTCCGACAAAGTTTATTTTACCAAGAAACGATTGCATTGCTTTTTTGCTAGAAGGGTAAGTTATTTTTGAGACAGCTTGGGTTTGTTCAGGATCAATCATGATCCCATGTTTTGAAACCACACATCTTAATAAAATACCTTCTGAAACAACAGATATTGTTTTCTTTGGATTTAAGGACACTCCAAATTTTCTACAACGTTCAAATACCTTTCTAAGATGATTAATATGATCATGTCAACATTTAGAATATACAGTAACATCATCTAAATAGACAACTACTGAATGATTAATTAAGCCTCTAAAATCAATATCCATTGCCATTTGAAAAGTTACCCCAGCATTGATTAACCCAAAGGGCATCTTTCTGTAAGCGTATGTTCCCCGTGGAGTTCTAAAAGCTATTTTTAGTTGATCATCCTGGGACACCAATATTTGGTTGTATCCTGAGAAACCATCAAGAAGTGATAGTATCTCAGACCCAGAAAATTTCTGAAGGATTTGTTCCATGGGAGGAACTGGGTAATTATCTTTTTCAAAAGACTTATTAAGGTTTCTAAAATAAACATAATCTAATATCACCGTTTGTCTTCCTAACTGGAACCAAGTTAGCTACCCACTGAATATGCCGAATAGGAAAAATAATCCTAGCAGCTAACAATTTATTTAGTTTCTTCTTAATTGTTCGTTCAAGTGACGGATGATACTTCCTAAGCTTCTGTTGGAAAGGTTTTGATTCTTGTTTTATTGGAATAACGTGTTGCGTGACTTGTGGATTAAAAGTTTTCAAATCGTCATATGTCCATGCAAAGACATCCTTAAATTCTTTAAATAATTTTATGAATGATGATTTCTCTGTAGGAGTACAATCTATTCCTAGATTTACAGTTTGAGGATTTAGTTCCATTCCTAAATTTATAGTTTCATGTTTCATTTGTGAGATATTGGTTTTACAATTAGGAAAAGATCTAAATTTATCTTGAAGATCAAAAAACTTTTCTAATCTCAAAACTGAGTTAGGAATCGGTTTTTCCTTCTCAAAATCTTTTTCAACTGAACAAAAATCATTTATTACCGAAAAATCCAGCAGATTTTTGTCATGTGTAACTTCATCAATGGCTGAATCTTTAAAAGTATCATCATTTGTTAGGAAATTCAGCACCTGCACATAATTATCAAAAACACGCCAGTTAAAGATATTATCTTGTATAAAAGGCCTAAAAATCAATTCAACTGAAAAGAAATCAAGTGTGAAACTTTCTGATGGAATTAGTTTTGATGCTACATTCGCTAATAAATCTGCCTCTTGGTTCTAAAATCTTGGAACTAACATTATATTAAATGCATCAAAATGTGAAATGAGATTTCATACCTCTCGTTGATAATTCTGTAAATGTTCATAAATGCAATGAATAGAGTTACGGACTTGCCTAATGATAATTTCATAATCTCCATATGCAATTAGCACTTTAATATCCAAATCAATCACTTTCTTCAAACCCTGAATTAGAGCTTCATTTTCCATGGTATTGTTTGTACAATTAAATTCAAGCCTACAAGCTATACATGTTTTATTTTTTTTAGGGTTAATTAACAGGCAACAACTTCTGCTCCTTCTTTAGACTTTTACCCATCGAAATATAAAGTCCAAGTAGAACTATTAACAACTACTTTGCTTCCGATAATATTTACAATATTATGACTATCTACATAATTTACAATTTCCTTGAATGAAGAATCATGAGAAATAGTTGTCGCATTAAGAATTTCTAATTGCTGTTTATTATCAGAGAAAACAGAATTTTCAGATTTAAAATTACCAAATCCCAGTTCATACATATAATTCCCCATTATAGAATCTAAAAATAAAACCAGTTCACTGGGATCATGTAATTCTGTTACGGTATGTTTCATATATCTTTCTCTATTTATCTTAATTTGATTTAATTTTCCATTCTTAGGTAACCATAAAGTTGACCAATCGGTCGCAAAGAATCCATTCAATTGTTGAGACCAATCTCTACTCAAAAATAGCCCATATGCGTTAGGAATGTCTGCAACGACAATATCTGTGATTTGAAAATATGATGGGTTACAAGAAATCCTTACTAGAACATCTTTCATCTCTCCTACAACCCTTACATTTGTCCTATCCAATTGAGTAATCTAGGAATTTGATGGAAGATATTTTCCATTCAACCTTTTGTAGACTGACAAAGTCATTACATTGGAAGATGCTCCTGAATCAACCATGCAATTGTGAAAGTTCCTATTAAAAATATCGAAGGTAAGTAGAAATGGAGGAGTTGTTGATTTTGAATTTTTTCCTATTAACGAAGCTTTATCAGCTATTGACTTTCCTTTTTCAGTTGGTGTTAAATCATTATTAGAATTGTTAGCAACTACATTTTGTTTAGCATTAGGAATTATTGAACTCATGGTAGGATTTATAATAGGACTATTAGGCATTGGGTAAATTTGAAGAAGATCATACATACTAATGTTTGCGCGTTTCTTCTTTAAATATTCAATTATGTCATATTGTAAATCCAACTTTGGAGCATTTTGAATAGGATGGGCAATCCTCGCAGTTTGAGTTTGTTTTCCAGATTGAGTCTGTTTATTGGGTTGTGAATTATTATTATCATTACTCGGGGTAGAACTTGATGACGCTCCAGGAGTATTTGCAAATGTTCTACTATGAGTATTGTAGGCATGTTGTCCTGAAGGAGGACTTTTACCTTCATAATCTTTTACAAGACTATCCCAGAAATGACCGTTAACTTGTTGAGGTTCTTCTAATTCTTCTTCATTTTCAGATTCCTCTTCCTCTTCATTTTCAACAATTTCTTGATTTGAGGGAGTTTCGGATAAATATAAGACAGCTCGAATAGTATTAAAAATTTCTTCATTTACTTCTATATCAGGTGGTGTACCCATTTTATTATTAGTGTTAGGATTCTTTCTAAACTGATTTCTAAAATATCCTCTATAGGAGGAAGTTTCAAAATTAGTTTTTTTTAATCCTACAACTTCATTAGTTAATGCACAAATAGCATTCTATAGCTGTTCTACATCAAATGCCTTATCCTTTTCTGAATTAGGTCTTTCAATATTCCTACGAGGAAAAGTATCAACTTTTCCACTTCTATCTGGTTCATAGGACATAGAATCCTTCTCAACTTTTATGGCTTCCTCAAAAGTTTCCACAAGAGTTGTTTTACCAGCTGTCTTAACAAACATCCTAGGATATTTTGGTATGGCTGAAGTATAGTTTTCTATGATTATATCCTTGGGTGGTTGAGAAGTGACAGGAATTTTATTTTTTAGTGTAAGAAATCTCTGATTAAAATCTCTAATTCTTTCTTTAGGTTCCATTTTAATCCGAGATAACTCAAGGGCTAAAAGAGCAGGTGTTTTATCCTCTCCAAATTTATCTAAGAAAGCTTTATTAAATTCAGCCCAATTTGTGATTGATCCTTGGACTAACGAAAAGTACCAAGTAGATGCTTTCCCCTCAAAAGTTAATTGGAACAACCAACAAACCACATCTTCATGCTGAACATTCAAAGTTTGGATAGCTAACATGAATTTATCTACATGCACCTCTGTAGGCTCTTTGTTATCTGGATTAAACTTCGGAAGAAGTTTATCTAAATGTTTGGGCAGAGGATGTTGTATACCAGGCACAACTACAATAGCTATTCTCAACCAAGGTAGTTGTGGATTGGGCAGAGGATTGGGTGGAGGATTAGGTGGAGGATTACCTCCTCCTACAGGTATGTTTCCAGCCATAGGACTTCCTTCAAAATTTGAAGAACTCCCTGAATTAGATGACCTTGGACTATCAGATGGCGATTCTGGAGGAGAGGGTGGTTGATCAAAACCTCCTATAGAAGTCAATCTTCTAGGAGTTTCTCTATGATGACTTCTAACTTGATGACTTGGAGTGCTATCAACTTCTACTAAATCTTGAGTAACTATATTCAATTGAGGATTGCATCTTTGTTGTCTAGGGAGACCATAGTCTATTGGATTTAGACCAAGTTGATGAGCATATGCTCTCGTAAGAATATGACATGATTCTTATAAAGTTTGAATACTTTGTTGAGGAGTGAATGGAGATGTAATGTGATCACGCTCAAGAATGCTCCTTACAGTTTCTATGAATGGTGATCTACTAACTTTGGATTGTAACGGAGGTTGTTGAATGGTTGAAGTTTTATAATTAGTTTTACCTGCCATTAATCATTAATAGGCCCTCCTTCTAGTGCCATTTGTTGGCCGAAATTTCTGACTTGGCCAACTTAAGGAGATTAAGCCCACACAAGTTGCTTAGAGCAGCTCCTGGTGTGTTTGAAATGGAAAAATCTCACAGGTTATGGTCCTTCTACCAACTGAATTTTTCCTCTTAAAGAGAATCTAAAAATTCAGTAAAAATTTATCCTAATTTTATTGCTTAAAATAAATCCTAGAGTTAGTTTTCTAAGTTTAAGTTATCCTAAAGTGCTTTCTTAAGGAAAGTCTCATGTTTTAGGGTTTTGTTTTTAAATATTTTAACTAAAAGACCATCTAAAAATTTAACAAACTAATCTAATTCTATTAACAGCTATTAAAATAAACTAAGCTAAAATATGAATTAAAATTAACTAACTATCCTATCTCAGCTGAGAGCAACTTGAAAACTAAATTAATTATCAATTAATGATTCAAATAAACAAAGAGATGGACAAAAATGTTTTAAATGAAAATATTTAAATCACTATCATAAAATCACTCTGTTGAATATGCACAATAATAGAAAATTAAAATAGGTAACTACTTTTAATTTCTCTGTGATGTTCTATTAATTAATAACTAATATTCAATACTAAATATTTGAATAAAAGATGATATTTATTTATGAAAACATTGTAGAAAATACAAATGAAATAAAAAATAAATATCAAATATTTATATTACCAAATTCCAATTCTCAATACAAATATTGATTAATCAAACTCAATAATATTCTCAATCAAACATTAATATTGTGTAAACAAAGTATAATTTTGGATAATTAATACAATCATAACACAGTATAATTGCATAAAATCATGATGAGAAAACGATATATTGAAATATATATATTAAGTTTTCAAAATAGTATAGACAGTGATACTAGTTTGAGAACTCAAGTCACAATCCTTCCCCGAAGGTAAAACTCCAGCAAAGAAATTAAAACCAGAATTGTAATTATATTTCAGATAAGTCTATTTCTTCAATACTCCATCCACCTATACTACAACGAGCTTCCTAGCTTATATAATAAGACTAATAACTACTTCCCACTTTTGTGTAACAACTAGTCTAAAAATATCAATTAGTTTATAACAGTTATTACAACATAAAGACATGATCTTCATCATTGTTCTATTACATTCCTCAAAAGAAGGGCACCTGGAAAACTCGATTACAACCTCCATAACTATGAAACGTGACTTGTCTATGTTGAAAGCATTAATTGAATTTGTAACAGCCTCAGCCTCCGTTGCAAGCTATTAACGAGGTCGAACAACATCAGATCAAAAGTCTATCTAACAACGACACCTACAAAAATAGAAACCATGCATGAGTTTCATAATTAATGTAATAGATACAAAATAGAATTAATAAATAAATCTAATTTAATGATGAGCAATGCCCGCAGAATCTACGATTCTATGGGCATGCTAATTACCTGATTTTGTTATTTCTCCAAAATTGTAGTGACTAACATAATTTTTCAAGAAGAGACTTGGAACTTGGTAGCTCGACGAGCTTTTGACAATCTAGCTTTGAGTTTCAAAATTTTGAGCTTTTGGTGCTCTGTTTGCTCAAGCAACCGCTGATTCATTATTGCCATGGATTTCTTAGTGGCTTTGTATCTATCCTTTTTCATTTTCATCTCTTGCCATTTACTAATCCATGACAATACTGCATTTTTAAGAGATTTGATTTCTTCTTTCATATCCAATTCCTTTGAATACAATTCTCTTAACTTTGTTTTCAACTCAGTAATCTTGTACTGTAATATCTGTTGAAGAGTTAATTGATTGTCTTCCTTGCTTCTAATAGGTGAAGAATCACCAGTAAATGAAGCTTTTTGTTTAGACCTAAAGGGAGAAGACTGATCAACAAATTCATTTATCGATGACACAATGGGATGACTCATTTCAACATGTTGTTCATCATTGCCAAGAGAAATCCCATGAATTGGGGAAAATTCATCATCTTCACTATCAATTTTGACTAGAGGAATCTCTTTAAGCTGTTGAGTAGTCACTGGAATGGAGGCTGTAGTCATACTTTGAGTAAATCGTCATGTACCAATAGACACAGAACCCTTTGGTTTAGAATCTTTTCTATCACAACAGACTTGTGCTAACTGTTCAAGTTTTCGTGTAGATTCATTCCAAGTTTTTTTAAGAGTGCCCAAATTAGAGAGAAATTCATGAGTCATAGGATCAATCTTTCAACATTCATTGATTTACTATCCACCTTTACAGAATTGCCATAATGTTTGACAGATGAATATGGGTCCATATTAATTCAAGCATCTAATGGATCAATTTTATTTGGAACACCATTACTAATATGAGTATCTGAAGACTGACTTGCTTCCTGTAACTTACTAACCCTTGGCTCAGCTTTATGAACATCATCGAATTCAGATTTTAATGAATCCCTACACTTTCTATGAGTTTTAGGAGAAGGATTAGGCCAATACTGTGTCAACCCTAGGTCGTTTTCAGCCAATAATTCATCCCGGGATCTACCAATAAGGATAACTGCTGCTGAACCATAATTTTAATCAAACCATGGTGGAACAAGATTCTATTAGGATTTCCTACAGTATTTTGTACAGAGTGTGCCATTTTCTTCAAGCTTTGAAGCAAGTAGAAAGGGAGATTAAGCTTACATCCCTTCAAAGCTAATAATAATCTTAGATGATAATAATGGATATGAGAGAGGCGGCCATCACAAGAAACATATCTGACTAAAAGTTCATAAGACACTTTCCATTTTGGTTTCAGGAATTTAACAGAGACCCCAAACTTAATATTTGCATTAGAAGGTAAGGGTAAAAGCAATGACTTACACCTCTTTTTATCAACCCTTCCTCCTTTAAACCAATGTTCTCTAGTCTGGGGAAGCTTCGTTGCTTCTACAATTTTGTCTTCATCAATTATAAACTGAAACCCCCTAATTTGAGCTACATTCTCCTTTAGGCTGAGAGCAAATTGTTTAGTGACTTCAATATTATGACCACTGAAATGTCTAAAGAACGAACCCCAACCTATCTTTTCAAATAATGCAGTGAGTTCCTCATTAGCTTCTACTAGCTCACGCCCTGAGATCTCGAATCGACTGAGAGGAGTCATTTTCTCATCACTACAACTCTGGTCTTGGTTTGGGATGAATGTCGTTGTGAAGAAGGAAGGAATAGGGATCCAAGTGAAAGGCATTGTGTGAACCATCAAATCCCTAATTGATTCATACATGACAAGAAATAAAACCCCAAATTCGGCCATGGTAACCAATTTTTTTTGAAATAATGAAAACAAGTGCCAATGTTTTGCATTATGAGTAATGGACAGACTAGTCATCAACAATAGAACTCTCAGAAATCATTATGTTAACACTTCCAATTTTAACTGAACTTTGTCATTCGAAATAATACAATTCAGGGTTTGATAACCATATAACACAAAGAACGAAGTGTTAATGATACACATAATGAAATGATAGCTTCATACAAGTGCCATAAATGGTAATGGTTATTAGTCATTACGAAATTAAATTTCAATGACACGAATCCATCGTTAAACCAACAAATGTCAGTTGTATTGATTGGTGTCATAAAATTAAATCCCAAAACCAAATGTTAATATGATCTCAATCTTTAGGTAGGTGATTCAAAAACATCGTTATCAAAACCCCTTAATTGTTTTGCGCTGATCTTGAGGTTTATTACACCAAGGAAAACATCAAATATTAATCAAAATATTATGATGAAAACTTATTAAAGAATAATCACTCCTTACGAATAAATCATAAGAAATCTTGCTAAAATTTGAAGTGGTAAAGATAAACTTTAGCTATGTTAAATGCATATATAAAAACTTTCATAACTATGTATTTACAAATAAAATGACATAGTATTTAAAAGATAAATTTTTTATATAAAAATATATCGTTAGGGTTAAAATAGAATATTTAAATTAATTCATAAACCCTAATTATATAAATTACAAAAACTAATAATGAATACTTTGTCAAAAAAGGTCTAAAAGAAATCAATAAAACCTAACTGCAACAAGTTCAAAATGCATTTTCATTTTAATCCAAAGAACTATTTAGCAGACTATAATTAAATATCTTGAATCAATATATAATCAGATGTATTGATAATAATAAAATTGATTATATATATAAAAGTACAAGATTAACGGCTGCTAATTTATTAAGTTTATGAAAATGTTCCCTAAACTTCCAGTATAACCCTTAACTCTTCTTAAATTGAGAGTACCTTTAGAATTGAAGATTCTGAAGGAACTCTTATATAATTTTTGTGATAAATCATAGAAGGGAACTGATCATTTTTATTCAGCAAGGCAAAACAAATTGAGAGGGTTGTTGCCTGCCAACAGATCTCAAATATGTCTACTGGGAAGCTGATAATGAAAGTTGTTCCAAACCATGCCTACGAGGCATGTGAGTTCTCATATTTTTTTTTCATACTCATATCTAGTGCAATCTCTGTATCCAAATAAAAGGGAAGGTAAATCCATTCTACCTAAACCATTTTCTTATGATGATTTATAATTCAAAACTGAGGACCATGTTGAATCAGTTTTTGGATTTGAGGATGGAGTTCAATAAGATCCAGAGCCAGTTCCTACGACCAATCCTAATACTAAATGGGATCAAAATGTCATTGAGGTTGCTGGGAACACAAATGGAGATTCATACGACAAAAGGAGAACCAAATCTATGTTTGAAGATGAGATCCTTGCACTATGTCATACAAATCCACTTCTCCCAGAGATGTGCTATGAACTTCTAGAGTGATGCTACATGATGGTTAGTGTTAGATTTTTATCATTTAAGAAATATGATATAGGATCTTAACTGAGAGAATAACATGCACACAAAAAATCACAAGAGATAATAGACACAAGAGATTTTCCTCGGGGAAACCATAAAGGAGAAAACCCCGAAACTTCCTCAGAGATAGAATGAGCACAAATAACAGCAGTAAAATCCAAAGATAGAAAAGATGATCTCTAGCAGCTTTTCTCTCTCTCTCACTTGAGAGAGATTCTCCTGTCTCATTCATGTGCCCCAGTGAGTGAGTGTGTGTGTGATAAATAGAGAGGCGCACTCTCTATTTATATTCTTTCGTTCACTTAATGTACACTCCAACAAGTCGGCCTCACTTAACAATTACTTACCAGTGTCGACATATCTAGGAGAGTCTAATAACCCTAGTGCCCCAGAACTGTGGGGACTTTACCCTCCGATCAACAAGGAGGGTTAACCTTAACTTAATTATGGGGACTATTGCCCTGAATTACAATGAAGGGTCAACCTCAATGACTTTACATGACTTGTTTACATTACAGATACTTCCCGATAGGAACATCGAGGTACAATACATAAGATATACAAATGAATACATTCTGAATTTACAAATACCTCAACACTCCCTCCTAACTAGGAAGGTATTCTCTCGACACATTTTATCAGCACAAGTCTTCTTCTCTGTATCATCTGGATCATCAGCAATTCTGGATCATCACTTGATCTAGAGCATCACTGGATCATCATCAAGTCTAGATCATCACTCGATCTAGAGCATCACTGGATCATCATCAAGTATGGATCATCACTTGATCTAGAGAATCACTGGATCATCATCAAGTCTGGATCATCACTTGATCTGGATCGTCACTGGATCATCATCAAGTCTGGATCATCACTTGATCTGGATCATCACTTGATCTGGATCGTCACTGGATCATCATCAAATCTGTATCATCACTTGATCTGGATTGTTACCAGATCATTATCAAGTCTAGATCATCACTTGATCTGGATCGTCACTGGATCATCATCAAGTCTGGATCATTACTTGATATGGAGCATCACTGGATCATGATCAAGCCTGGATAATCACTTGATCTGTATCGTCACTGGATCATCATCAAGTCTGGATCATCACCGGGTCATCATCACTAGTTCTATCTTAATTCCACTCGTCACAAGAATTTATACAAAGCCAACCCTTTTTCATGCTAGTTGTAGGCCTAGCCTTCATGTAGGTCTTCATCATCTTCATCACTTATATCTGACCATGGAATGAACCATGTCTAAAAGGACTGCCCAACACTTACATCTAACCATGGTAGGAACACATCCAAGAACCATGTCAGAAAGGCACGCCTAGCACTCACATCTGACCATGGGAGGAACACATACAAAACCCATGTCAGAAAGGCCCATCACTCACATCCAACCTCATCTTGTCAGAAAGGCTCTGCACTTACATCTAACCTCATCATGTCAAAAAGGCTCTGCACTTACAACCGACCTCATCATGTTAGAAAGGCTTTGCACTTACATCCAACCTCATCATGTCAGAAAGGTGCTGCACTTACATCCGACCTCATCATGTCAGAAAGGATTTGTGCATACATCCAACCTCATCATGTCAAAAAGGCTCTGGACTTACATCCAACCTCATCATGTCAGAAAGGCGTTGCACTTATATCCAATCATGTGGGAACACATCCCTTAATCACATCAGAATGGATCTGCACTGATCATGTGAGAACACATCCCACAATCACATCAGAATATCTATGCAATGATCATGTGGTAACACAACCCACAATCACATTAGAGCATCTGCAACACTTATATCTGATCATGTGGGAACATATCCCTCAATCACATCAGAATGGCTCTACACTGATCATGTGGGAACACATCCCACAATCACATTAGAATATCTCTTCACTGATCATGTGGTAACACAACCCACAATCACATCAGAGAATCTCTGCACTTACATCTGATCATGTGGGAACATATCCCTCAATCACATCAGAATGGCTCTACACTGATCATGTGAGAACACATCCTACAATCACATCAGAATATCTCTACACTGATCATATGGTAACACAACCCACAATCACATCAGAGCATCTCTACACTTACATCTGACCATGTGAAGCTCATCCTTCCACCATGTCAGAAAGGCCAATGGACACATTAATTCCCTTTGGAGGGAACCTCGATCTGGAGAACACCAAGTTTCTCCCTGAAGTACTCAAACTTTACTCTAGCTAATGGTTTGGTCAGTACATCAGCTATCTTCTTGTCCGCCGCAACATACTGGAGCTTCACTGCTCCTCTCTGAACCATATCCCTAATATAGTGATACTTGATCTCGATATGCTTTGACTTGTCATGGAATACTGGGTTCTTCGACAACTTCACACAGCTCTGGTTGTCGCAATATATACAAGTAGCATCCATCTGGAGATCAAATAAATTAGATAGTAGCTTTCTTAGCTACACTGCCTCACAACTAGCTGAACAAGTTGCAACATACTCTGCTTTAGCTGTACTCAGTGCCACAAAGGATTTTTTCTTGCTAAGCTAGGAGATCACACCTAATCCCATACTAAAGAAACACCCTAAAGTGCTCTTCCTATCAATGGAACTGCCTGCCCAATCCAAATCCATATAACCTTCCAGGTTAATATTCTGATTCGCCTCATACTTGAGCCCATAATCAACTGTACCCTTTAGGTACCTCAGAATATGCTTTGCAGCAATCAAGTGAACATGTCTCAAATCCATTAGGAACTCGCTCAACGTGTTCAGAGCAAAGCAAATATCTGGTCTCATATTCATTAGGTACATCAAGGACCCAATCATCTGAGGATACATCGTAGCATCAATCGCTTCTAATGAATCATCACTCAATAGCTTCAAGTTCGATGCCATAGGTGTGTTCATGGCTTTGCATTCCATCATCCCGAACCTCTTGAGGATCTCTACTACATACTTCCCTTGTCCCAGGGAAATTCAATTTTCATTCTGCCATACCTCCATGCCTAGAAAATAGTGCATCATACCCAAGTCCTTCATTTCTAACTTGGCAGCAAGCTTCCTCTTTGTATTAGCAATCAACCCATCCTAACCTGTCACAAATAGATCATCTACATACAGTAGGAGTATCACTAGGTTCCCTTCTTCAACCTTGTAGTAAAGGTTGGAATCCTCTTTACTCTTGGTAAAGCCCAAACTAGATAGGAATCTATCAATTCATGATGTACCATGTTGAACCTCAGGATATTCTATAGTCACTCCCTTTGAAGTGGAGCATCATTCTCCCTCTGTCTCTATTACTCTATGCATTGAAACATTATGTACCAGAGTGACAAGTAGCTTCCTCTGCTACTAATATTCTATGTATCCATCTAGAGTTACTAGATACCAAAATCCTCTATCTTGAACCTTTTCAAAAGTTCTTCTTGCACCCATCTGTGAGCTTGTCATCCTCTATAGGATTTCATCTTCAACCTTGTAGCAAAGGTTAAGATATTCATCACTCTAGGTGACATTCAAGCTCCTCATGTATGTGTTATCCCATGGGTGTCTTCTAAGCTCGTACAAGGCCTTCTTTCATTTGCACACATGATTCTTCCTGTCATGTGTCTTAACTCCCACTGGCTACAAATGTCTCTTCATAGTCTATGCCTTCTTTTTGTGAGAAGCCTCGTGCTATGAATCCTGCCTTGTATCCCATGATGTTGTCATCTACTGCATGCTAGATCTTGTAGATCCATATGGAATATACTACGGACTTCCCTTCAGGACTTCGATATCGCATCCTAGACATCATTCTTTTTGAACTGGTATTCTCCTTCCCTTTCTTCTTGGCTACTTTTTCATAGCTTGAAGGCTCTGCATCAATGATGTCGCTCAACTATGTCACATAACTGGAGTGTCTCTGAGGCCTCTTTCTTTCTTTTGAAAGTATCATCATATTGTTCTTCATCTTGGATTCTTTCTTGAACTATCGTCACTTGTTCTTCGAAACAAGTCTCGTCCTTATTTTCTTGTGGGCGATTGTACACGATCTTTCCTACAAGTTAAATGCATCAGTTGTATGGTTAGAAACATTTCATAAGGTATGTTCATAATGAAAAAATATTTTGCATAAATATATGATCATGCAACTATTTTATCCAATACAACATTCATCCATATCTCACGAAAACTTTATAGATGCCTTCCATATCTACCAAGACAACATTGAGATTGTGCACTAATCCAATATGTCAGCAAAGAGGTTTCATTCTAGATAAGTAGCAATGGAGAGTTGTATAGCACCATGAGCTACTTACCCATCACATGCATATTAGTAGTATACTATAATTAATGCAAATATTCTATTATGCATAGTACATCAACTGGATATAAACAAATGCATAACAAAATAATATCATGAAATGACAATTGAATACTTATCTTTATTTGTTTTGTGGGTAGACTCCTTCTTGAGCCTTCAACTTCATCATCTTATTCATTCATCATTTCTTATCCAAATGATAAGATGGATAAGAGGTTCTTTAAGAGTTGATTCCTTCGTATTCCTCATTGCTTGAGGGATCTTCTTTGGATGGTGAAATCTTGATCTTTAGTTGCTCCCATCTTCTCTTCTCTTATTATGAGTCGAGATTCATCTTGTGTGTACTCTTCCTAGAGTCTACTAAAAGTAATCACTTCCTTTTGGCACACATTCCTTGAATGAATGAATCCCATGATCCTGGGAGGTTATTCAAGTTGGTTATCACAAATTTTTTATTCTCCACTTCTTCTTCTACTGCTTCAAGTTGTTCTTTGATTTGAGAGACCCTTTTAAAGTATGACTGCATGGTCTCTGCATTATGGATCTTCACATTCTTCAACTATTTTCTCAAAATCATCTTCTGATTTATGTTCTTCCCTTCAAATAGCTTGGTAAAGGAATCAAACATCTCTTTTGGTGTCTTTAGGGAAGACACTTGTGGTAAAAGGTGATCCATGATTGAATCAGGAATGATCTTCTTGGCCTTGACCAAGTTCTTCTCGTGTAAGGATTTTAGCCTCATCTCCCTCTGGAACTGGAACCAGTCCACTTATGTAGGTGTCCAATTCATTTTATTCAAGAACCAGTGAGATACAATACTTCCATGCTTGGAATTTGTCGGTTTCACCAATATTTTCATTAAGATGGTGTGACTAGTCATTTAAAATGAGAACCTCAAATGTAAATAGCAAAAGATTGGATCTTACCGATTTGAGGTGTCTGTCCTGGTTCTGGAGCTTGCTGATCTAGGGTTTGTCAGAGAAAACCTAATTTTCAAAACTTAGAATCTTTTAGATCTATTTAGATATAAATATAGAACTCTTCAAGGCAAGCCGTCCAATGTACTCCTTTTCTGAAAATAGTGGAGGGAAGCTCTCGGAACAGGAAGCCCTAGTTTTCCAATTTGTTCTACAGAAATGTTTGATACTGTTTCCACTGTATCTCTGAAATTAATATTCCTCTGTGTCTGAAATTTCGTACAGACGTAACCTCGTATCTCCTATTTCTAAAACCATAGGTTTGAATAGAATTGGTTTCACCAATTGGGACTTATGAGAGTTTTACCAAGGTGACTTATTTTGGGATTGTTCAAGATAGCGAACTTGTACGGACTTCCACGTGTCCCTGTTTCATCATCACGGTCTAAAAATTTTATCACAAAAATTAAATTACATTTCCTATCTGGAACATCTTGTGAAATTTCATTTGGATCTTTGTAGCCAGAGATATTGCAATTCTCCCTAGGTGTCCTGTTTAGGGATGAAGTCTGGCAGAGTCTGGAACCCTGATTTGGAGGAAACATATGTCCTAGAATATAGTGAATATGAGCCTAAACGTTTTACATAGGGTACATCAGGATTTTATATTTATCTTGTGAAATTTTTGGCCCCTGATACTTATTCAATCCTGAGATATAGCGAATGTACCAAAACTACTCGTTTTAGTATTTTAGGGTTTTTCAGGTTGGGGGTCAAACTAAGGTTTGACTTTATCGGAGTTTCACCCAACCAAAAATCTCGAACCAGGTCTCTAAAATTCGATTTTGATGAGGAGAGAAATCCTATTCCAGGATCACTAAAAAATTCCTCTTCTGTAAAAGCCCTAATTTCCCGCAGCAAAAACTGAGAATGCCCGAAATCAAATTATGCTTCGACAGAAAGATGCGCCCTTCAATGGAGAATTAGTCTAGCATACTTTTGCTGATCGATTGTGGAGAGAGACCCAAAAATTAAGAAGCCCTAGATTCCATAGCTGCACAGTGTCTTCTTCTCAGGTTATCTTTGATACCATGTTATATTTTTATCATTTAAACAATATGATCTAGGATCTTATCTGAGAGAATAACATGCACAGCAAAAATCACAAGAGACAATAGACACAAGAGATTTTCCTCGAGGAAACCATAAAGGAGGAAAACCTGCAACTTCCTTAGAGATAGAATGAGGACCAATAGCGGCAGTAAAACCCAAAGAAAAAATGATGATGTCCAATAGTTGTTGTCTCTCTCTAACTTGAGAGATCTTCTCCTCTCTCACTCATGCGCCCCAGTGAGTGAGTGTGTGTGTGATAAATAGAGAGGATCACTCTCTATTTATATTATTTCATTCACTTAATGTCCAATCCAAAAATTCGGCCTCACTTAACAATTACTTACCAAGGCCGACATCTCTAGGAGAGTCTAATAACCCTAGTGCCCCACAACTGTGGGGACTTTTCCCTCCAATCAACAAGGAGGGTTAACCTTAATTCAATTGTGGGGACTATTGCCCTGACTTACAATGGAGGGTTAACCTCAATGAATTTACATGACTTGTTTACATTATAGATACTTCCCGATAGGAACATCAGGGTACAATACATAAGATATACAAATGAATACATTCCCAAGTTACAAATACATCAACAGTCAGGTCTGACCAATAGCTCTAAAAGTGGATTTCTAGGATTCACCAAGGAAGGAAACCATGGATAATGAATATGATTCAATGAAGAACAATGAGACATTGGATCATGTCTCTCTTCCTCTAGAAAGAAGAGACAAAAGTACCTTTCTACATGGTAAACCAGAATAATACATCTACATGGAACATCCTAAGGGGTACACTGATGATTCTTACTTAGCATGCAAGTTGAGGAAACGATTATATGGGATCAAATAATCCATGAAGGTATGGAATTCTAAGTTGAAATATTCCATACAGTCACATAGGTTTGAAATATGCAAGTTAGGATGCAAAAGAAACAACACTTTTTCTCATATCTAACATCATATTGGAAGAAGGTGGAGAGGTTAAAATGCACCATATCATGGAACTAGTGCACACGAGGACCATCACACTACATTACTAATCTAAAATGGTGCATATTGCATAAATTTTCATCAAAGTTTTTTACTTAGGAGAAATTTGTCACTTGGTGTGAAAGATTGATCAAGTTCCCTGCTATTCATTTTGAGGAGGGGTTTTGTTCCCAAGAGGTTTTCCCCATTTCCTCAGTTTATGGAGCATTTACATTTTTACTTTAGATTGTATGGATGACATTTGGTCTCAGATTCCAGGTCCCAGGTTGTCCATGTTTGGGTTATGGGGGGGTGTTAGGATTTATTATAATCCTCCCATGTCCATCATAGTCTAAATGTCAATTTATTAGCTTAGTAGTATGTTTCACTTCATTAGTTCCATGGGGATGTTATCTAGGTACCACCTACCACTTGATGCACCAATATGAATGAGTATAGGATCTCTAGAGGACAATCCCTATAATTTAGGAACCCACTCTGACCCATGGGAGTCCCACCATCAGTTCACCCTAGTATGTGTTGATTTATGCTCCGATGGGAACCAATTAGTTTACTTTCAATTATCCTAGTGCCAACTTTGTATTATTTAAGGACATTGGGCACCTTTTCTTACCTAAATAGGTCAGTTAACTTATTATGAGGTGTTTCAATTGTTCGGAGTTACACTAGTGAGAATCTAGTGGTGATTTTTCCATATTTACTAATCTCTGGAGTAAGTCAAAGTCATGGAATTAAAATTTCGTTTATTGTATGAAGGATGCATATTATACGGGTTAATGAATATGAGATTAATGTTATGCTATGAATTTTTTTCCTCTTGTATGAATAAATTCACCATGATTGTTTGATCATTGCAACACCGATTTTTTCTTCCTCCTTCAATATTATTTACCGGTGAGGTTCAATCCATCCTGAAGATCCATAAGTTTTGCTAATTTTACACCCTCAGGGAATTCATCTATTGTTTAAAGATATTTGATGTTTATATCTACTTGTGAGCATGGATTGATTAAGAGGGCATTCCCTTCAAGAAAGTGATATGTGATATGTCTTGTATGGTAGGGAGTTCAAGAGAGGTCTTAGCCCCATGCCCTTTATCCTAAGTATAAATGGATTAATGTTATTGTGGCACAAGAGAGGGCTCTTCCCTTGATGGATCTAGTTGTAGTGTTACTCTATGTCCAGGGGACATGGTTTTTCTCATCCATTATTTTGAAGTGGAATTGTCTATGTGTTTTTGCAGTGATAAGGAGGTTCCTTGAGTGGAAATGGTATGGCAACAAGAGTTTTGTTTTTGCAATGGTTTTTATTTATGTATGGATATATTTTCTATGATTTACTTGGATATGGGTGCATTGCCATATGTGTTGCATTGTTATTAGGTCCTTGCAGTATGAGATAAGTGCTTAATCCTCATGAGGTAAAGTATGTTATTAATGCTTGGTAAGTTAAGAGATCGATGTTAAATATGTTTATTGGCATGATAAGTTGATTAAAAATGGATTCCCCCCTTTCCATATTTATGTATGGTTAAGTATCCTTAGTTACTCTACCTATGGAGGTCCAAGGAAAAGTAGATACTTGAATCTCTAGCCTGGATGGATGTGGACTTGAAGTGTAGTTGATGTGGAGAAATATTGGAAAATATTTATGCCATTCCCTTTATCCAAGTGGAAATTTTTCCTAGCTCGGGGGTGGCCCCATGACAGAAAGAGTATATGTTTGATGAGTTCCTATGGTTGGGTGCAATGTGGAAATTGCATAATCATTTTCCCTTACTAAGTCAAGTGTTCTTAAGTTGTGATCCTAATGTGTTAAAAGACTTGTTAATATGTATATGTAGTCCCTATACTTGATGATATTATGTAAGTTGTTGGTATCTCCCAGCTTGGTAGCTACAAGAAAATATGTGTTGGTAAAATGAATATTGACCTATACATTGGAATTTGATTATATTATTGTGATGTTCTTGGAACTAATACAATAAAGTATTGTCCATGCATGTTATGGGAATAGTTATGGTTAAGTATGTGGTTATGTTGTTATGTTGTATATAGATACACTCTATCTTATGATCATGTGAATAGGTGTCTCCAACATAAGGGGGTGACATCATCTTAAGGGAATTCAAGTTATTATGATACTATGAAGGCAATGTGCATCATGTGGATGTATGATAATTGGTAATGTTCTAATGGTTATTGAATAGGATGCACATGAATGTATAATGAAAAGATAACATAGTATATATGGCCATGATAAACATATATGAATAATTCTTGTGTGACTTTCCATTATAGTCCTTAATCCTGTAATCATGATTGATTTCCATCCTCCTTGTGTAGAGGAATGATTGATAATTAAATGGTGTTAAGTGGCTCAGCATGGCTTGATTAGAAAGGACATGATATTTATATGTGGTTATCAGTGGATGAAGCATGGCCTTTATAATAGAAATGCATATGTCTTGATGATAGTTAATACTTAGTACTTATGACTAGACTAGGAGATCATAATTCTATATGTGCATTTATGACTTGATGCTTCTATTTACTATGTTAAGGACTAGTATACATGTTGTAGCTAGTCATCATTAAAAGTTACTAACTCTTTATGTGGAATGTGTGATACAACTATGGGGTTATAAACCACCTATATCCAAGATGGTAACAATGTTGTGATAAATAATTAAAGGAAAAAGAAAAGAAAGAAAAAATTCTTACCCCTTTTTCCAAAAGGTTAAATCGGTACATGACATTTGCAACAATTTATACAAGAATTCTAGTATGTTGGAAGAAAATTGTACAATGTAGTATTTTTTCTAAATTGGCTCAATTTTCATTTTTAAGTAGTTTGCCTAGTAATTTTGTATGACCATTATTAGTTAGGAGATTAATATAGTCAAAAGGATGATGGATATGGATCTAATCTATGTGAGATAAGGGGAAGTATTTTTCTATGTTACCTTTGATTCAATCACTTATGAATATTGAGTAACTACTTTTTCAAGTGAAAAAAAGTCTTGGTTGTGTACACCCTTTGTTTAACATTGTCTCATTATCATTTTACACTATTTTAAAATATTTTTTGGCTACACTCTTTGTTTGATCATTTGTAATGTATCGGAGAGGATATATTTTTAATAAACAAATTGTAAGTGGTGAATTGACGTTGCAAGTAATGTGTTTTTTATTTATAAAGCTTACACTATTACTACTTATCAAGTGGTTCACAAATATCAAGTGGTCACAAATCGACAACAATGTCGAGTTATTTTTCAAGTTGAGGTCATCAGACAACAAATGGAGTACATGCCCAAGATAGAAGTTGCGACGATGAATTGGTAGAGAAATATCATTCAATTTCATGCAAGGGATAATTACCTCAGTCTTCAACCACGACAGGACCCCTAGCACCAATGGTTAGCAACGTAATTCATGCTCATAAAGGAACAAAAAGACAACATTGTTAGAGAATGGCCTGAAGAATGGAGAGAACCTGTAGCAAATGACCAGTTATCTGTTGAGGTCGATCCAAGGAGAGAAGGACCTTCTGGGACCCAACCTAGTGGGATTGAAGAAGAATATACTCAACAAATTTTAGACCATGGTAGAAACCAAGAGTCAAGTTCTACCCAGATCGATTTGGTACTTAGATATAAACATCATGTCACAGAAACACAAAGGAGAGCCTGCAAATGGAAAAAAAGGAAATTAAAGAGACCAATCCTATGGGTCTCATAGATGATAATTGCATGGTTCTCACTAACAAAATACAGGAAATCATAGAGGAGGAAAGGAAATAAAGATGAAAATTAGAATACTGAATTTCACCAGAGACATCGACCTGTTGCAAACATTATGTATAGTTGTTAAAGAGGTGCAGGTCGTAGTAAGTAGACCAGAGGCGACAGTAGTAGAATTTGGCTCATCCGAAGAGAGATTGAGTGAGGTATCTCTACCGAAGACGCTTTGTAAAGTTCAACTTATTCCAAATTCATTATACGTGGGCACTACAGAGCTAAACAGTGCAATCCAAACTATAATGTATGCCGAGCTCAATTTGCCTAATCTTTCATTGTTCATTATGAATAATATTTTTAATTAGGAAATGAAAGAGTTAAAGGCCATAGAACACCAAGTCTATGAGCAGTTGAAGCAGTCGAAGGACAAGGTCACTAGGCTAGAAGCTGAGTTGGTCGCTATCATGGAGCAAAAGGAAAAGTTGTGACAGGATAGATAGTGACTGGAAACCAACATTGAAGTCACCTATTGTGACGTACCTAATGTTAGTACTTCACCAGAGATGATTGTGGAAGAAAAAGTAGCCAAGCTGGGGGAATTCATTATTGACTTCTCACAGATAATTAGGTAATTGAAAACAAAGATAGCTCCCAATACTCCCCCTGAATTTATGGAGAATATACATACAAACGTCACAGGTGATGTCCAAGCTATCAAGGAAGTTGTGGTGCATTGTGTCAAGGCATATAAGGATATTTCCCAATATTTGGGAGCCTTAGTGGATGATGCAGCGATAGAAGGAATTACATAATGGTTAAGTGCACCTGGACAAAATGTGGAGAAGCTGCAGGGATTTCTCAAGACTCACTCCTAAATTGATAAAATAATCAAGGATGTTGAACTAAAGTCACTAAAGCAGCAAATGAGTAAGCTACAAACGCAACAGTAGAAGAGGACAAAAATGGTTGAAGAATTGCAGGCAGATGCAGAGCGAGTTGTTGCAACAATTGGGCCTATCCAGGATGAAGTCAGTCAAGAAGTGGCATATACATAGGAGAGGACTTCAACACACCTCTATAGTGAAGTCATTGAATAAATGAAAAGGTTGAGGGAAGGAGTCCATCTATGAGTCAAATAGGTGAAGAAAGCATTTTAGGAATTTTGAGCAAACCTAAAGACATTGTCTCTATCATATTGAAGTAGCTCAGGATGAGCCACAGGGGAGTGTTGGGACCTTTTTTCCGAAGGTTTTAATTGTGGTACTTTGGTACCCAGTTTTGCAAATTTCAGTCGAAGGGTACAAGTCCAACAATTGAGGCAGAAATCGAGGAAAAGTACCAGTTTTGAAGAATTCCAACTGAAAGTGTAATGTAACTTATTGGATCAATTTTTCACACTATGACAAAATATTTCAATATAGGCTTAAAAATTTAGACAATGGAAGCTTCCTTTCTCAAAACCCTCATTGGCAATGAATCTAACATTGATTCCATAGCTACGAGACAACTAAGGAAATTAGAGCAGATTGATATGGATATTCCAATTGGATTGATAAGTTGATATATGTTGCTGAGGAACTTTTACAAGTACTTCACATACATTCTCTTTCCGTACATTGTTTAGTTTCAAAACTAGGAAAGATAGGAAACTAGTATTTCTTGTCATGTTCCAAATACTGCCTAACCTTTCCAAATTTATTATGGAAGGAACCTAGGGTATTTAACACATCATAAAATACATAAAAAATTAAGTGTTAGAATCATAGAAATCCTTTTTACATGTTATTCAAATCAGATCAAATTTTGCCAGTTTAGAACCTTAAACTACTCACACCCAAACAACTCCCAATTCACCAAAATGATCTCAAGTTATGTTTGGAAGGGGTTGACAGGCAATATGACATCCTAAGGCACATTATAGACATGTAGACACTTTTTATTGGCATTTGTAACTTTTATTAATCAAGGTGGGGGAGAAAAGGAAAAATACTAGTGAATTCAGTGTTGAACCCCCCCACTAATCATTGGATTTTTGGCCTCCCAAACATTGTGCAGACCTCCCTAATTTATGAAAAAAAAAAGGAACAAGTAAAGGAATCCCTTAAAAACCCAAATGCAACGTTAATTTTGATCAATGACTGATTATTGTGCCCCATCAAATAGAGAATTATGACACATGAACATTGCTTGAGTAATGCAGACCATACACACGAAAATTGTTGCATAAAATTTTGACAAATTCACAAGGGGATTGCATATATTAAATCAGTTATATTAAGTACATTATGTGATTCTCAAACACAATAAATTTTTTAGATGAAGTATGATACAAAATAGATCCCTAACTTCTCCAAAATTTCCACAAGAATGCATAAGGGATTAACTAGCTCTATTAAGTAGTTTTGCTTGTAATTTTTACATGATATACATGAGTAGTTCAAGATCTAGGCCAAATATTATGCTCCATTTAGTCACAGACATATTATAATACATTAATTATATCAAAAAATTATCCTCCATAATTTTTATGAAACCATTAGTGTGCCATCACAGTAGAACAATGGACATTGACAAGAGAATGGAAGAAGAAAATATAGAGAAAGTTCTACAAGATGAATTCGAAATGAAGAATGGTTTGAAAATAAATTAACACATACTTTAATGTCTAAATGGCCTCTCCTCTAACCATATTGGACAAGGATATTTCACCTTCAAATTTGGTTTAATAGTAGGGAGGATGAATATCCATTGTGCAAGGAGAAGCTAAGCTCTCCAACACTACAAAAAAAAAATGATCCAAATTATACTCTCCTTTCTCATTATCCTCTTTTATTAAATTCATGTGGACTCATGAGGTTGATTTTCCCACCAAGAAACTCACCCAACTCAAGTTAGTGACTTATTTCTTCATGATACACTTGTCCTCCTCATTCTTGGAGTCCTGTTTCCCCTATTCGAATTGGGAATATTGGTAGAACATAACTCCATTATGCAGCATATTGGTTTCTATTTTTAGACCTTATATGTCATATGTTTCATAGGTCTGCATTCAAGTCTGAATTTGTCATATTTTCATAGATTCATTCATCTCTATTGTCATAGATGCCATGAAATCTAGCTACAAATGTCATTGTGCCTCTTCCTCTTCCTTGTGAGTTACTATTCCACTCCAATTGGACATTCCTAAATTATTTCCATGAATATTTATTCTTCCTATCCCCCATGTGCGTTACCCTCCACCTTGTACTTGAATTAGTCAGAGAATGATGCCAAGTGTAGTGGGGAATCCTCCCACACATGGGCCCCACACCCTCTTATGCTCCCTCATGACTAAATGCCACCTTATTTTCTCTTAGTATAATTTATTTGACCCAATTAATGTGAATTTTTAAGTATGAGGTCAATTTAGGGTCTTGTAGCTCACTTAGTTTGAGTATTAATGCTTCCACCCCAACCTAGGGAACTAATAGGTTTAGTAGAATTTTTCCTCCATGAAAATTTATTTGGATGGTGACATTACAGAAAGGTTTATTAGTTAGTTAGGATTTTTTTCCACTTATGTAACAAGTGAAATAGTGGAATGGGATGTAAATCGGGCTATTAGAGCCTATAAATATGTAATGGGTTGGGGATTTAGAGTAATTTTGAATTTCAAATTCAAGAGATTTCAGTAAGAAATTCAGTCGAGTATGATGTAATTTTGTTTTGGGTCAAAGAGTAAGCTAAGTCATCGAGTATGAGTCAATCTGCAAGTTGTGTATGCATATCTATGTAAAAATGAAGATTGAGATAGTGTCGATAATCTGAGTCCATAGATAAGAAGTGTTCAACTTGTGACTCTTATGAATAAATCAACATTTTTGAGGTTTTCACCTGGTTTGGGTTTCCACGTTAAATCATGGTCTTATTTTGTGTGATGTGTTATGTTATTTCTTGCATTATGAACAATCAATGTTAAATGAATAGTAATGTGTGTTATTGGTCGAGTAGAAAATAATAATGGATATGGTTAGTACTAATAGTATGAATGTCTATCACATTGCATGATCTGTTGATGGGTTTTCTATTGGAGTATATGGTAGTATAAATTCCCTTCACTACTGCGGAATCCTGGTTTCTGAAATTACTGTAGATACTTCGGGTGAGACTTCACCTAGGTCAAAGGCTTTGCTAGAAGGGTTCAACTCCTTATAGTTCAGTATCTTGGAGTTTGTTGGTACCCAGCGATATGAACCTGGGTTAGTGTGAGTTTGTGCCAAGAAGCATGAGATATGCGGGATAGGATATTGAAGTTGAAGTTGAGAGATGGGAGAGCACTACTTAGCTAAGAGAACAAGATATAGACAAAAATGATTGTAAATATTTCTTTACAATATTTATGACTGTAAATATGATATTCATATGTTTTCAATGGTAATATATTACAAAACACAATTTAAAAATAATAACTATTAATTAATTATTTTTAGTAGCCATAATCCAAATTCAATTGTTCAAACTTTAAACATGCTCATTCCTTTTTGACTATACAAATTACATTTTAACAGTTGGCTTATGTGTGCGGTAATTATATATTTAATATACAAAGTAGAAGTGGTGTGCCTTACAAGTGTAACTTTAAAGTATATATATATATATATATATATATATATATATATATATATATATATTAACAGGAGCGGTTATGTTATATTGATAGAGTCAGCAAGAAAAGTGCTGAAAAGAAAACTCGTTACAACATTTTGCCTATTCTCTACTTCCTCCGGGCAGTCAACCTACAATAGGACTAAGGAGGTATTTCAATGCTTACAACCGAATTAACAACAAGTTCATTGAGACCTACAACTATATATTTATTGGCTGCAAGATCCGCCAATACATTTAGCTCCTTAAGAATGTGAAAGAAATTGACCTTCCTGAACATTTTGGCCTTGGACCTAATCCTCTTAATCAGTCTTACTGTTCGTTCATTCTTGCCCTTTCTTCCCCCATTCAATGCTTGAATAATTAACCTGGAATGACCAAAAACCATTTCCTCTTCCACTCCTTTCTTCTGTAACTGCTTGAGTCCTTGCCAGAGCCCAAAAGCCTCGGCCATATTATTGGAGTTGTGGCCAATGCTCCAATAGTATTCTATCTCGACTCTCTCACCCGAATCCATAACAACTCCTCCTCCTCCCACTCGACCAGGGTTCCCTTTGGAGGCTCTGTCGAAAAACAGTTTGAAAATTTTCCTTTCTCTTAACTAGTTCTCAAACTGAGACTTGTCCATCCTGATCTCCCAATCTTCTGATTTTTTTGCATCCATAGAGTTTGCAGCCATGATGTTGAGACTTTGCATCCAGTTTTTTTCATTATCAGATAGATTTTCTTTATTATTTGGGATCTTTGAGATACTAACCACCTCCCCGAGTAAAGCATTTACTTTGGCAGCAATATTCCACGCTAGCTAAATCTTGTCTTGAAATATTCTATGGTTTCTTTGATTCCAAATGCACTAGCATATTATTTTCGGAAGTTTCATCCAGCATGCTCTCACTCCATTTTTTTTATTCATTTCTCCTTGATAAAGTTTATCCCATTTGAGAAAACAGGACTGGATGTGATCCGGTAATTGCATTCCATCTCCCCAACGCTTCAGCACCTCCATCCAGATAGAGATAGCATAAGGGTACTTTAAAAAAAGGTGACTGATATTTTCGGCAGCTTCAGCACAAAGAGGGCAGCGAAATGGCTCAGCGATCCCCCTTTTCTCTAAGTTCTCACCTGTAAGCACTCTCCCATGCATCAAAGACCAAGTAAACATCTCAATTTTCGGCACTGTCCTGCAATTCCATAAATAGTTCTAGATTTCTGGATTACCCGACACATTATAGTTGGCAGAAAATCGATGATAGCCTTCAGCCACTGAGTATCTGCCAGAGACCCTTCACCAGCCATGCTTGTCCTTCGTGGTCTTATTCAACGAAGCCAGCCCAGTCAAATGAGATAACAGCATGTTTTTTTTCAGTATTTAAATCAGCAGGGCATTTCGACAACGTCCAGCCTACCCATCAATTTGGCTCATTGTTCTCCCAATCAGATATATCCCATATCATTTTAAGATCCAACGTCGTCATCCAATTTTGCAAACGAGGGAAATGAGGAGGAGGCTGTCCAAGGATCGCGTCTTGGCACAATCTGATCAATTTCCCGTTGCCCGAGATCCAATACAACTCGGTTTTGAAGTATGGCATCACCTTCTTATAGATATTAAAAATTGAGGAGCCATTCTTTGTCACATGCTCCTCATTAAGACATCTCATCCTTGGGCCAGGGAAATATTTTCATTTTAGCACACGACTGCTCCAGGAAGGTTTGGACTCAAGCAAATTCCATAGCAGCTTGGCTCCCATAGCCAAGTTTTGAGTTTTTAAGTCTCTGATTTGTAGTCCACCCTCTGACCAGGGAAATTTGATGGTTTTCCAGCTGAACAAAGTGAATTTTTTGCCCCCCCCATTATTCCCACCTTTCCAGAGAAAGGCTCTCATCAGACCTTCAATCTTATATACAACTTTGATTGGAGCATGTCGTAAGGAGCATTGGTAAAGTAGATAGTTGTTCAAGACAACTTTAATAAGCACTACCTTCCCAGCCAGGTTGAGCCAGTCCGTCCCCCATCCCATGATTTTCCTTTTGATTTTTTCCACAATAGGATTCCAGGCTGAACTCTTGGGTTTGGATTTGAATATAGGCACCCCTAGATAATTGAAGGACTCCCAGGTGACAGCACCATCCATATTAAGAACCCAGGTAATATCTAACATTTCCCTAGGATTTATGTTCCAGCCATAGATCTTCCTTTTCCTGAAGTTGATTTTGCTTCCAGAGGCTTGATAGTAACGATTCATTTCATTCTTGAAGCGGCGAGCTATTATTTGATTGGCTCCTCCAAGTAAGATAGTATCATCCATTAATTGCGCATGATTGATGTCTTTTGTACCTCTTGCCATCCTAATTCCTGAAAGCTCCTGATATTTCCTAGCAAATTCCAGTTGAATACTTAGAACTGAAGCCTGGATGGTGTATAGCAGTGGTGATAGAGGGCATCCTTGCCTCAAACCTCTTGAGGCTTCGAATAAGGGGGTAGCTCTTCCATTGACTAGCGGAGCAATCCAAGGCTGGTTGATACAGGCCTTGACCCATGAGATAAATTTTGGAGTGAATCTGAATATCCTCATTACCTGAAAGAGAAATGGATGGCTAACTTATTAATTCTTGCACATGATCTAGGAACTAGGAATCAAAATCATCAAAGAATAATTAACAAATACTCATGAATTGGTGTTAATCGGAACCGGAATTGGTTTCCTCTCTGTATATTTAATAAATAATGAAGGGTTACAATACCAATGCTAAGCAATAGCTTAAATCCATGAAGAATTCGAATACCTAAGGAGACAATTCGAATTTAGTGAGTGAGTCCAGCTTAACTGACTCTTATCCATTCAATCACACTTGGTTAACCACTTGACCAAAACCCTAATTGACTCACCAAACCCTAACTGAAGTCGGAGTGCAATAAATGATTGAATCTCAACTGAAGGAGATCAAACACATGTCATAGGAAGCCAACCATCAAGTGCTAGTGCTCCATGACTCCAATGAACCCCGATGAGGTTAACTGAAGCTGAACTGACCATCAGAAGTTGGTGGAGGCACCTTGTTGACTCCAGATCATTAAATAATAATAAATAATCATTAAATAATATATTTAATGATTGGAGGCACCTTAACTGACTGGTTGAACTAATTGTAACCACCAGTTAGCAATTAGGTGCATTAATGTCACTCAAATCACCCCCGGAGTGCTCTAGTTAGCCTCCTTGACTGCAGGAGAAGGATAAGTTAGCCTCCTTGACTGTAGGTAGGCATGGGTGTGACTGGATGATGGAAATTAATGCTCCACTGATGTCAATTAATGTCAATTATACTTAGGATAGTGGTTTAACTAGGCCAATTTGACCGAAAGAGTGTGTATGATGGTAAATGTCTCCAACATGACTCTGTCGAAGGCATTTTCTAGGTTGATTTTCACCACCATTCCTTTGTCTCCATTCTTCTGACTAGAGTGGATAGCTTCTTGAACTAATATAATGTTGTCCCAGATCTTCCTTCCTTTTACGAAACCACCTTGGTTCTCCGGAATAAGGTAAGGGAGGATATATTTTAATCTGTCGGCCATAATCTTAGTGATGATTTTATATCCTATATTGCACAAGGATATAGGCTAGAACTTGTCAAAAGATTTAGCTTCCTTCTCTTTGGGGATCAGATCCAGGAAGGCAGAATTCATGCTGCCTCCAATTTTGCTACATCTTTGGGATTTACTAACCATTTTGAATAAATCATTTTTAATAATGTCCCAGCAAATTTTAATGAAATTGGCATTGTATCCATCTGGGCCCGGAGCTCTATCTTCCTCCATACCATCAACAGCCTTCTTGATTTCATCCATCTTGACCAGCTATTTCAGAATATCATTTTCATTATTTTTATAGCGCAGGGGACAAGATTTAGTAGGTCGATGTCTTCATTGACAGGCTAGGCCGTGAATAAGTCTCTAAAGTGCCTGGACGCTTCATCTTTAATGTCCTCGAAACTGTTGATTAGCCTATCATGAACCTAGATCTCATGCACATAGTTGAAATTTTTCCTAGCCTCATCCTACTTGTGGAAGAAGATGGTGTTCCTGTCACCATCTTTCAGCCATTTGCAACAAGATTTTTGCCTCCACCACTCATATTTTTGTCTACATGCAGCGTGGAGGTCCGATTGCAGCTTAATATCAGTTTGAATATCAGATTCGACCACAATTATGTCCTCCATGCCAGCCTGGTGGATCTCCAGCGCAAGGGCAGCTTGGGATTTTTTGAAATTGGGAGAAGGGATCGACTTAGCCCATGATTTTAGAACTTTCTTGAGCCTCCTTAGTTTCTCCTCCCAAACGAAGAATGGGGATCCAGTAACTGGGGGAGACCAAGCATCCGCAATAGTCTTTAGAAAATTGGGTTGGTTGGCCCACAATGGATTGAATCTGAAAGGTATAGGGCCCAGACTCTTATCCTTCACCATCTCAAGGAGGATAGGTTTGTGATCCGATCCTCCAAATGGTAATATTTTGGAAGACAGATTCAAGCCAAGGAGGAGGAAGGTGTCCTGGACCATGAAGCGATCTAGCCTGGAAGCAATGGGCCTGGGCCTGATCCTTTTATTATTCCAAGTATATTTTCCTAAAGAGGGATTAATATCCATGAGATCCCATTCTAAAATAGTCTCATCAACAAATTATCTGATGGGGTCTCTGACCAGGGAGCCCCCTTGTTTTTCATCTTGGCTGAGAATGAAATTGAGATCCCCTGCAAGTATTACATTACCTTGCAGATTGCTTCTTTCCTCACGAAGTAGGTTCCAACAAATTCTTTTTTTAGCAGAAGAATTGGGTGCATAAAGGTTGAAAATTCTTACCAGGATGTTAGTGTCTTTTTGCCTCAGCAGGGTGAGGATCCAACAAGAGCTGTACTTGATGTCAACAGCCTCAAAATTCTTGTGATCCCATAGAGTTCCAATGCCTCTAGATGCACCCCTTAAACTAATTGCATCTTTACCTCTTTTTTTCCAAAATTTCTGACTTACATGGAGAAATGTGGCTTCCTCCATCTTGGTCTCCTGGATCAGAAAGATGTCTGGTTGGTGAAGAGATATTAAGTCTAGCATAGATTCTTCCTTGCTTTTGCTATCGAGACCTCTGCAGTTCTAGGAGAGGACCTTCATTACTTACTTTTGGAGGCCGTAGGCATCCCTTTCTGGGCATGCCCTTGCTGGCGGGTGTTTCTCGTGTTCTTCAGCAGTTTTTCCAGGGTTAGTTGGGAGCCTTGCATATTATCCTTATAGGTCTCATGTTCCCTTACTTCTTTCTTGGATTTCCTTCCTTTAGTTTTAGTCCTTCTTGGGGTAGTCAGTTCTATTTCCCCTTCTTCCTCTTCTTCTTCTTCTGATTCAGTTTCTTCCTTCGAATTCCCCATGCTTTCTCCTTCTTTTATCATTGCTGCACCTTCATCATGGTATTTCCCTTGATGGTCTGATAGGGCTACTTTTGGATCCTTACTATCTCCATTACTGGATTTTTATTCAACATCGTTGGATTCATCCCTTACATCATTAGTTTCTTTAGTCTTGGAGGTTTCTTCAGATCCTTCAAGAGGGATAACTCTGGATTATTTGGAACCTTCACCCTTCTTAAAGGCCACCCCGGCTTGGCTTTTAGTTTTAGATCTATTCACCCTTTTCCATCCTTTTGCTATGGCTTTTTAGGGCAATTACAGATGAAGTTCCCATATTCTTCGAAGCCTCTGCACTTGAAACAGAGTTGTTTGTAGTCAAGATTTTGGAAGTGGGACCAGTTCCCCACTATTAATTTTAAAGCCTCTGGAAATCCTGCTTCAAGATCCACCTCAATGCATATGCGGGCGCAGGTGTATTGGTCCTTTGAGCTAGGCATGTCTATGTATTTCCCCAGGGCGGTCCCTATAGCCTCGAGAGATTTAGGGTTCCAGCAGTGCATAGGGAGATTGGGTAATTTGACCCAAACTTGCACAAATTTGGGGGTGTCTTCCTTGGGATCGAAGTATGGGGTCCACCCATTAAGATAGAGGCCCCGCGGCCCCATGAAATAGAGCCCATTCCTGAAAATAGGTCTTTCTCTTCCTTGGATTCGAAATCGAACAGAAAGTAGCCCCCCCCCCCGATGGAGTAAGATGCAACGTTTTTGGATATTAGAGGGCTCCAATTTCTTTGAACCCAACTATCCGTAGTTTTTGGTGAGGGCCAGAGCCCCATGAATTTTTCGATCAGGGCTCGATCTGCCAGGGAGAGAGCAACCCACATGGTTTCTTCCGGAGAGAGGGCAACTTCCGGTACATCTTCAATTCGTTTGACAAAATTTGGGGGAGTTCCTTCACCCGATCTCTTGTTCTGATAGGCGATTAGCCGGTCGAAGCCATTAGAGCGTAGATCCGGGGGTGAACCCATCGGACTGCCCCTTTAGCAATCCAATCCAGTCAATCAGCACATGGGGCGTGAGGACAACCACAAATATTCCTTTCGAAAAGAGTGCAATCGATTCCAGCCAGGGTTCTAGCAAGATCTGGCCACGATGGGCCCATCCCTTTTCCCATCTCCGTTGTCCTTCAGCAAATGACCCAGTGAGCAGCTCCAATTCCTCTCCTTACTCGCTCATTCTCAAATAAATATATATTGGATATTAATGAGAATACATTATGTAATTTAAGTTTAAGTTTTACATAATATAACGTGCTAGTTAGTTAATATCTTTGTAAGTTATTTAAAAAAAAATACATGTACAAATTATTTAAACACTATATTATTAGTTTTATTTAAGTAATATCCAATTCCAATCATAATTTTTGTTATGACATAAGACAATTACTCGTTATGTAAATGCAAATGTTTATAAAACAACAATTTTAATTTTTTTAATAGAAAAAAAAAACATACTTTTTATATTCATTAATGAATCAAAAAGTCTAATACTTTCGTAACAATTTGATGAAACATGATTTTTTAGAACATAAAAATAAGGATGATCATACAAAATTGTTTTTATAGATCCAATAGCTAAAAATACGGAGGCCATTAGTAGTATATAGAAAAAACACACAAAAAACATACAGAAACTGCAGACTTCAATCCTAAGCAATAGAAAGTCCTAAAACCTTCATAATATACAAACCATGTATAACTCAAAACGTCTAAAACCTTTAAAATCAGAAACCCAAAATGTTGATAGATCCGGAGTCAATTGGAATATTCTCCTCAAATTATTCCCATAAAAGTAACCCTTCCTTTCCTTCCAAAGTTGATTTTGAAAGTTCATAAGCCAATGATTTTGTTCGTTGTATATATGATGGAATTTAATATGAGAGAAATTCTTTATTTTTTGGCGAATCTTGTTGCACCAAGGCAATAGAGAAGCCACTTTTAAATTTAAAAAACCTTTCACCCATTTAATAGTGACCCTTGAATCACCAAAAACCTGTAGAGTCACAATACCAAAAATTGAAGCTACTTTACATAAGCACCGAAGGGCTAGCAACTCAGTCTTCATATTTGAACCTATACCATAATGGAGTTTGAAGTAAAATTTACTGAAACTATTAATCAATAAAGCCACACCCACTAAACAGATTCCATCTTTGGCTACTCTATTAAAATATCCAACAACACCATAAGACTAAATCTCCTTCATAACTCTGGGATTTGCAACTACCTCTGTCCTTTTTCTATCTTTTTTTCCAGAGATAATATTTGTAGATAGATAGAACTTGGGTCCTTTAGGTGGTCCTCAAAGATGTTGAAATTCCTAACAGTCCATATATTTTAAGAAACAATATATGGTATAGTAAGATAAACTCTACATTTTTTGTACCACTGAAAAACACACTGATCAAAATTTACACCTTCCCAACTTCGAGATATCTTAAGAGAAATACATACTATTTTTGAAATTTCAACCATAAAATTGTTGTTTATTAGCAAATGATCAACAGTTTGTGGCTCCTTTTTACATAAAGTGCATATGCTTAGCCCAAACCATCGATTTTCAATTAAATTGTCCCAATTTTTAAAACAATTTTGTAATTCTAGCCACATAAAACATTTCAATTTCAAATGGACCTTCCATTTCCACAAAACTTTATACCACCATTTATGTGTTGTGCTATTAGAATTTTGGACGATAGTCTCATATGTAATTTTATCCGTGATGTTACCGATCATAATATTAGTTGACCAAATCAAAGTATCTTCCTCCCCATAAAGTCTACAACCACCAGAATTCATTCTTTTATTATAATCTTCCCATTCAATGGCTAAATCCTGAACCAAACCCAAATATTTAGCACTATACCAGTAGGAGAAATCCCTATTCAGCCAAATAGGCCTTTTTATATGAGTAAGAGTAAAATAACCAATATCAGCCAGATAGTTGGTGATGTGTTCTGAAAGCTTAAAATCATCTCCCAATCCTATAATAGGATCAATACCAACAAAAACATGCCTTCCATTTCCCAGTTTCCAAGTGAGATGCATTCCAATCTAGTAATAAGTTTTCAAAAACACCTTCCAAATCAGTTAAGTATTTCTAAAAGTATTTTTGGCACTCTTATCTAATAAAATATATTCCTCTTTAATTACTTCCCATGCAAAATTGAAGACCAAAGCGAATTACCAGTCAAACCATGCCAAAAACTCTTTAATATTAAAGTTGTGTTGAACGAGTATAAGTTTTTGATGCCCCATCCACCCTAGTCTATTTACAAAGATAACTTCTCCTAGCTACCATAATAAGAATACTTTTTTAGTTCCACCTATCCATAAGAAATTAAAGATATATCTTCACAGTTTGTTGATAACAGAGGAAGGAACTTGCAATAGTGAAAACCAATAGATAGGGATGCTAATAAGAACAACCTTTATAAGAGTGAGCCTTCCACCTATGGATAAAAGTTTAAAATTCCAATTCTTATTTCCTTTTTCAAAATTTTCCAGCAACCAATGCCAATCATGTACTTTGTAATAGTTAGGTTTAAGAAAACAACCTAAATATTTTAATCCATTTTCCAATTCACGGGTTTTGTAAGGAAGAATAGAAATGATACCTTCAAGATTATTTTTTTCTAGCTTATAATGATAGAAACTGGATTTCCTTACATTAACAAACATACCTAAATCCTTACAAAAGAGACTTCTGATCTCTTTATAGCACCTCCATTCTTCAAAAGACAAAAACATCACTGACAAAGAATAAATGGGCTATATAATAAACTTTTCTCATTTTGACACCCTTGACCTTCCCTTTATTCTTTGCATCAAGAATAAGCCTACTCAAACCTTCTATCATTAGCAAAAAAAGTAGAGGGGAAAGACGACATCCCTACCTAATTCCTCTACCACTCCTGAATACCACTCCTGAAGAAACCAAAAGGATCTCCATTCACCAAAACAACAAAATTAGTTGAAGTTAGACATGCCATAATCCAATTTACAACCAAGAGAGGAATACCAATATGAATAAGAATTAACCTTAAGTAACCCTAGTCAACTATGTCAAATTATTTTTCTAGATCAATCTTGAGTAGCCAAGCCTTCAATTATTTATTCTTGATAGAATGAATAACCTCATGTGTTATCCCAATAGCATCTAATATTTGTTTGTCATGTAAAAACTCAAACTGTTCTAAACATATATAAACATTTTGACAAGAATAGTTTGATTCTAATTGAGATGATTTTTGAAATGCGCTTGTAGACCAGATTATAAAGCACAATTGGTCTAAAATGCACAAAATTTTCAGGATTATTGCATTTTGGAACCAAAGTGATGAAAGTATAATTAATATCCCCTGAGACAAAACCTTATGTTTTGGAGAAATTCACCATAGCTAGCAAATCTTCTCCTGTAATATCAAAAAAGTTGAGAAAGAGATCAATAGTTCACCCATCAAGGCCTAGACTTTTCTCCTTTTTAAAATGTGTCAAATATTCTTCAAATTCTTTTAGTGTCACCTGTTTCCCCACGCTTTCCCCCTTCTCTTGATAAAAGAAAACATGAAAAAGTTTTATATTTTTGACCTGTGCTTCAAGAGAACAATGGCTATAAACCTCGAAAATCCTTCCAAAATATTATTTAGCCAATATTTTAAGTTGACATTGTCCTTTAACTCATTTATCCTCACCATTTATTTTCGAGATGGAATTCACGTTTCTTCTATTTGAAGCAAATGAGTTAAAAATATGGTATTAATATCACCCAAAATTAACCATAAAGCTCTTATTTTTAACCTCCAATCTTTTTCCTCTTGTTTCATTATAAAATCTTTTCTTCTCTCTAGGTCTTTTGTTAACAAAAGATCCTCTTTTGAGACTGTAAAATTTGTATTCTTTAAATGAATGTTTCTAATCTTATCATTAAGGTTTGACAAATCTTCCGATTCTTTTAATTTTTTAATTTTTTATCGATTTAGTCACTTCCTCCTTGAGATTTTTAAATTTTGCAATAATCCTATCCATAGGATTTAGAGCTTCATCAAAGGTAAAATTTAACAAAATGTCCGTGATATAGGTACAAAAATAATCATTTTCAAGCCATGAACTATTAGACTTGAAATGACATTTCTGATTAGGAAGAGTTCTCTCAACTTGCAAAAGGTTGGTCAATGATAAGAAATTTTAGTCTTCCCAACCCAAGTTATATACCTATGAAATCTCTGAACCAAAAAACCTTTAATCAACAAATCTCTCCAATATTTTTAAAATACCCTCCTTCCCACTCCTACCATTTGTCCATGTTGGCTCTAAAATTGGAGGGATGATATCAACAAGGTCATAGCTTCCCAAGAATTTTTAGAAGAAGTCAGCCATCAAATCAATCTTTGCATTATTCCCCCAATTTCTGTAGGCAGGATAGTGAAATTTAAATCTCCTACCAACATAAGATTGTTAGCATTTAATAAACTAGAATATGAAAGAGAAGCCCAAAAACAATCTCTATTTTTATAAGGGGCATACATATTTAGGATAGTCACATCTAAGTCTAAAAACCCTAGTTTCCCTTCCATTAAAATACCCCGTGCAGTTTTGAAAGGTCTCATATGAACAAACCTTGGATTCCAATAGGATAAAATACCTCCTAACAGACTCGAAGCATTTATTGTAGACAATTCCAAACCAGGAAGTAAATTGGCAATTATTTCTATAGCTAAGAAGGAAGGGCACAACATTTCTTGTAGAAGTATGATCACAAAGTTAGTACCAAATATGGTTTTTGATAAGGCCCTAACCCTTTCAGCCTTACCCAACCCCCTCACATTCAAGGAGAGAAACAACATTAGAAACAACCAGTTAAGGGGACCTTTGCACTGAGCACGGGGGCTTCACTTGTTGACCAATATCCTATCACGTTAGTTCATATTGTGGGTTTTAAAATTATCAAAAATTGAACCAATATATTGCAAGTATTGGGGGGATGAGGGGTTTAAGGTAGGGGTCGGTAGGGTGGTTTATAAGGATTGAGGTATAAAAAGGGGCGGGGAGGAGGTTTTAAGTATTGGGAGGGGGTTTCAACAAAAAGATTTTGGGTCAATATCTCTTGAAATTAAGGGTATTCTTTAATATCCCACGATCGCACGTGCTATGTGAGATGTTCACTAAGTGAAGTCCCCGTGGCACTGAGTACCCGAGGAGAATCAACAAAAACACTTACTTCTTTAATAGATAAATCTTCCTCCACTCTAACTCACAGGATTTTGTAACATATCAAATCAGCATCAATAGGAGAGGTTTTTTTTTTCTTCTTATTGTTACATTTTGAAACCTGATAGCCTTAAGAGAATTTACCCCTGGATTGGATTTAAGATATTTTGAGAAAACATCAAGAGGATAATTTAAACCCTGGAATTTAGACGACCCATACCCACTGTGTTTTAAAATATCAAGGCCACTCTCAAAAGGAATTGCAGCCAAAATTACAGAATTTCCTTTTTATTCCAAGTGGGAGTCCTCAGAAAACCTAGACGGGTTCGAATCCATCTAATTGTTTCCCAAAGGAACTTATCCATTAATCCCCAAATGCAAAGAATTAGCCACAGGTGAAACATAAGAAAAATCCTGGGCCATATTCCTTCTAGAGTTACTTCCAACTAAACTAGGCTTTAAATAATGAAAATTATTTTAAGAAGAAAGACGATGATATAGATTTTCTCCCATTGAGAGAAAAAAAATTAATTCTTCTTTTAATATATCCTCATAATGTGTAGATGAGTCAAAATTTCTCTTACTTAGAGTTTTTAAACCATTGTCGAATGTTGAACAACGTTTCTCGTTTTCTTCTCTCGAAAATTCTAAATTTGGCGAGTCTACATGATCTTTAGACCGAGCAAGTGTCGAACCCATGGGAAAGAAGGGGCAGTCAGCTTTAACACCACCAATGTTTTGATAGTAGAAACATCTAAACGATATATGTAGACAGTCCAATTTTTGGGAGATAACCCTATCACCCCAAATAACCTCGATCTATGCATGAAGTCCATCATAAATGTTGAATTCAACCATATCCCTCGCCACCATCTTACTCATACCATGGAGCGAATTTATATCCACCCTTACAAAATTCCCCATAGAAATCATTAAACTCTCAAGTACATTTTGCATCGAGAGCTCCATGGGGAAGCCTGGTAGAAGCATCCAAAGGTGTCTCCTTGTTTGCCTCTCCCTGAATGAATTAAAAGCAATGTGCCATCCTTTTAATACTCTCCCCAAAATTTTATCCAACTTTCCTTCATCTCAAAAAATGAAGATTATCCAACCTTTGATCATAAGGTTGATTCTCTGAGCATAACCCAATTGTGACACCCAAAACTTATTTACCTATGCTAGGAGCTCAACTCTGTTCCACTTCGCATATTCCAATCTTCCCACTAATTCCTGTTTCGACAACATATCTACTCTTTCCAGATTTACATCCACCCCTAGTTCGAATCTTGCCAACTCCTCTGTGTATTTGTAAGCCTTGAGCCTTTGACGAGCCCTGGCCCTCACCCATGACTACCTAGGGTTTCTTCCTACCTCTCGTTGAGACGAATTTTTAGTATAGAAAGCATCTTTTCCAACTTGTTGATCATTTAAAAGAGGGTTTGTGAGAGGTAAAGTGAGAGCATTTACCACATCCATCGTATACCGCATTTGGAATCACGGATCTCTTGAAAATTAACTCCGAAATGCACGTAAATAGACATTAGTCACATCAATAAAAAAAAGGGTAAGAAGTCCTAGGGCAAAGGTGGAAACAAACTAAAAAAACCTTAACAATAATGCATTATGGCTAAGAAACCAAGCTCAAAAAGTGAAAAACAAAGAGAATAAATGCAAAGAAAAGCCCAACATTGAAGTCTTAAAGTAAAAATTATTATATATTTTAAAAGTATATATATTTTTATGGGTAATAGAAATTATTATTGCAAAATAATTAAGTTTATTAATTTTTCCAATTTTAATTATATTAATCATTTTTAAAATTAATATATAATGAATTTTTATAAAGTGGTATTCAAAAAATTATGTTATACATAAAAAATGGTTTTAACTTGATTAACTTTTTAAATACATAACCCTCATAATTATTTATGAGAAAAGTTGGTATTTACACAGTTAAATATTTTTGCAAAGAAATACTATCATTTATTCATTTGCTGCATGACTTATTAATATATTCATAAAAGTATTTATTATTAGATATATTTAAAAATGTTTTTAAAAAAATTCTTAACAAACTTTGTATTAAATGTAAAAATCATTTATCTGATTTATAATTCAATTTCTTAAATTAATTATTTACTAATTAAAAAGTACATATGGATCATACGTAATTATCTTTCAAAAGTTGAAAATTCTGTTTTTCCAAATAAAAATTAAAGTCTCATATTAAAAATTATAATAAATGTGCATCAATATCTCAATCAAAATCACTATTTAAAACTGTAAATTTAACTATATCGCCATTAAATTCAAAACCAATGAAATTTAACTATCCCACCATTAAATTCAACTTTTAAAGTAGTGATTTAATATCTTAATTTGGAAATTGTTTCAAACCTGGCAAATTGAGTAACCTTCGAGAAATGTTTCAATGATCAAACTTATTATCTGTTGAATTAGCGAATATTGAATTATTACACTAATAGCTGAACATTAAACCTCTCTAATATTGAAGAAAATAGGTTTGCATTAAACCTCTCTTAGATTCAAGAAAATAGGTTTAGGTTAAAAAGTGCATTACAGAGTTCCAAAATGTATGAAGCCAAAAGTTTATACTATCCATCAGTTCGACTTTCTTGCACCTCAGAATAACTCCGATTCCCTAACGCAATGCAAGAAAATATCGATCAAAGATACTATTTGCCCCAGATTACTGGAAACTGATAAGTGAAAAACCATACCAGCATTCAGCTGTTCCTCGATAGCGCCTATTGTTATGGCTTAAATATGCCTTAGATCTGGTACTGTTTCGGTGTACCTAAACTACGAATTCTTCCCATTACAGCATTCCTGTTTTACCGTTCTTTACTGTTTCATTGATTTCTCATTTTACTGTTCTTTAACGGAAGCAATAGAGAATCATATTAACATTGTATTAAATTTATTCAAAAAAGCTACAGTAGATCTATTGACCATTATAGAAAGAATTAGGTCGGCAACTTCCTGTAGGGTGCCTACAGGATTTCTAGAGGTAGAAAAAGGTGGCCAAACAGCCGATCTGTGTAAAGATTATTGAGGGCAGAGAAAAACTATATGATATAAGCGAAAACACTCGTATCAATTAAGCTATCCACTTATTTTTTCCATTTTGGATCAGATTGTTCTGCAAATTATGCAACAACCATACTACTTAATATGTTTCACATGATCTTGCAAAATGAAAACCCCTGGCAGAAGCAGGGCAGACACCGTCAATAGTACTTACCTGTTATTTAGGAATTAGAAACTTGAACATACAACATAACATACTGCAAGTATAAAAAGAAAAAAAATCAAGAAGAAGTCAAATTATCAGAACATCAAACTCTTTTTTATTGAACTTCAAAATTATGAGACCTGAAAATCCTTACATTCATTCCTCCTTAACAATAGAAAAAATTATATACGATGGAATTTTTCGCATTCTTCTTCTTAAACAATAGGATCCTTATCAGTATCCGTATCCTTATCCTTTGTTAGCCGGTGCTTGAGAAATCGTAGTAGCATTATAAATAAAGATATCAAACACGCGCACAGCAACGCCACAGCGATCATGATGTCAATATCCATCAAGCCAAGTCTAAGCCGAATTGAATAGCAGAGCCTCGGACCGCGCTTACCCTGATCCTGATACAGCTTCGTTCCGATGAAATACTACAGCGCCAAGCTTCTTCCAAACGAATACCCTGATCCTCCTGATACACAGCTTCTTCCAATCAAATACCACATCCCCAAGCCGAGCTCACGCTTACACAGCTTCTCCCGTTTTAGTACAGAGAGAGCGGAATTTGGTCTGCTTGCATTCTTCTGGGCTTCCATCTTATAGGCTTCAGACTATTTGAATTTTATTGATTACTTACTTACTTGAAGTTTGTTAGTTTGTTAATTTTTTCTGTTGGGAAGAAACCACTCTATCCTAACTGTAACTAAAACAAAAACAACGATATTTACTATCAAAATGGACAAAAACAACCCAAAAACAATCAAAGATTATATAAACTCTCAACGTTTTAGAGTTATTGCACCAACTTCCTTAAATTTATATGAATATTGATAACCTAAATTATGCATCATTGATAACGTAAATTTTTATATAAAGTCGCCCAATAAATTATATCAGGATTCTAATTTTGTTTCCCTCTCTTCTCAATCCCTTTATTCCATATTAAAATATATGTTTATATTTTATTTATCTTATTTCATCCTTTATCAATAAAAGTATTGGTACTTATAGATTTAATAAATGAGGTTTCTCATAAGCAAAGTTGGACTATCATGAAGAAAAGAGTTAACCACTTTTCATTGTAAATCAAAGTTTTATATTGTATAATTTGTCTACTATTTATGAGATAGAACTTGAAAAACTAGCATGGTTTGATACTAGTTATCTTGAAATTATTGTCTAAAACTTGTGAATTTATAAAGTTCTTGAATTAAAAAAAAAATTTAACATGTCTTTAAAAAAAATTTGGTTGAAAAATATTATAACTCTATATTTTTATGTATTTATCTTTTACAAGAACCACCTAAATTAACTATGTTGATGAGTTAAATCCTTCATGGTTTTACCATTTAAGTATAATGAGGAGTTATAAAGTGGAGTTAGGATTGACAAGTGGTCTAAGAAGAAAGAATATAGGTTTAGCTATAAATTATCAATGCTGAATTATTAGATGTAATTATGTTTTTTTTTTGTAACTAGGGGAATTTAAATCGACAATTAGAGGTGCGCTAGTACTCTCGTGACACCGAACCAGTGTGGACTTTTTAGGTGTAATTATGTTATTTATTTGTTATTAATAAATTATAAAGATCTCTCTTTTTCCCATTTCCTAAAAAAAATCAATTGCAAAATTTATAATGCATTTTAATATTTAATTGGTAACAAAATTAAATATGTGAAAAACTAATTAGAATCAATACAAAAGTGAATTGATTAGTATTCTAATCTACATTATTATGACAAAAAGGTTTTAGATTTGATGTTTTGTGTGTAGTGCATTGAAGAAAAGATTGAAACATCCAAGAACATATTTAGATAATATATCTGTGAAAGACAATCCTATGAATACAAATTATCTTGTTTTGTCCTCTTGTCCTTAATGACATTAATTAAATAATTAATTATTAACATAATATTTCTATCTTTTGTTAGTAACATAACCACTACAGAATATTCTCTCTAACAAAGCATGCTAGAGATATATCTAAGTCCATACAACCTCTAAATCATTCTTGGAAGAACATTTACATTATATTTTTCATCACATTTGTATTAAAAATGTAAATTTAATTGATAACCAAAATTATTATAAAAGAAGAAAGATAAAAGATATCGTGGAAATAAATGAAATAATAATCTAAATTAACAAGACACATAGAAGTCACTGATATGCTAGCTAAGCAATCACCATTAGCCTTGGCTCAAGTAATAGTATTCATGGTTCAAATGGTACTAATCATGACTAAAATTATCGTAATAATTACATTCTCATCCCCTAAACACGATGTATGCACTCACCTTGATCAATTTTGAAATGTAGGGTTTAGAAAAATATTAACAAGGTTTAACTCATTAACAATTTGAATCTCGCACTAATCACACATTAATTCAAATTTAAATAAAAATTACCTTATTTTTATCCATGGCCATTTTTAGCCTCATTATTTGTTGATTTTTTTATCCTTCCTCATTTTGAGCTTTATTATTTGAATTTGAATTTAAATTATGATTCTTAAGAGACTCTCTAACCCCTTGATCTTCTTCATTTTGTTTTTTTGTTTTTATTAAAAGTTTTTTTGTGAGCTTGATTATTTGAATTTGAATTTGAATTATCATTCTTAATAGACTCTCCAACCTCATCTTCATTTTGGTTTTTGTTTTTATTAAAAGATTTTTTTGTGAGTTATTGTCATCAAAGTTACAACTAAATGTAGAGGCTGGAAAATTAGTTTAAATAATAACTAAATAAAATAGAAGACTTAATTGAATGGGATATGTACTTTTTAATTTATTGATATTTTTTTTAATATTTTAATATATAGTTCTAATTATCTATATACAATACTGAAATTAAAATTAGTCGTCTATTCATAGAACACACAAATATACATCCATCATATCATGAAAGAAGTGTACCTTTAAGTGAATTGAATCTATTAACTATGTGGTTGCAAAAATTTGCAAAGACATGGTTTCTCAAAGCCAAAGTCAAATCTCTAAACATTGGTATATCAAAATGTGGTGGAATATGAAAAGTAGGGAATATCTCTTCTCCGGCCATTATTCTCCCATTCTCACACACTTTATAATAGATACTAATTCACTTATGATGCTCATCCAACAACATAGTTGAAGATACCATCCATCTTTGATTATTTTAAAGGAACCTTACAAGGCTAATGAGAAAATGGTAATCAAATTTCCTAATTTTCATATGGACAAAAAATAAACATTTGAATCCATTTCCACTATTTTTCTCACATACTTCTAGTTCATGGATTTCCATGACCTTGACAATATATTCTTGCTAAATTTAGCAACAAAAAAAACCACACATATGACTCACCAAATCCATGAATGGCGTCAATAGTGCAAGTTGTGTAAAATTAACATCCAATCCAAATTATTGTTAGATTGGTTCATCAAATCAATCCTCCCAATCGTCATGAAGGATGATGCAACTCCCAATCCAAGGACCATAGATGATGTTATTCTCAAACCAAAACACTTTGATTTAATTTATCCCTAGTTCCACTAAGCATCAACCTTTGGAGTAAGTCATCCATGCCACCTCACATATTGTTAAGCCCTAAATGTTGGGAACAGTCCCCCCTATGTGGCACTCTACCCCCTATATGGTGGTGTATTACATATTACCGATGTAGGCTCGGGTCTATTAGTGGGTCTATTAATTGTTATTGTAGACCTTTGTCTCCTATATATAGAAATGATATATTTTCATTTGGGTACAAGCATGGTCTATTGTCTTGCCTTGGGTACACACTACATTGTGTAAAGAGATTTTGCCCTCAAAGAGGATTGTTATTTATCTATGTTCTTCATTAGTAAGGTGTATATTATTCTCTTTTGGGTTATTTCTGCTCTTTTTATTCTATTTCTCGGACTTGGTTTCAAAACATTCTTGGGACTGACTTTTGCAAAACGAGTAATCTTGGAATTTTCGCTACAACTTTTTTTTCTACAAGGCTTCAAAGATATAGGTTAAAAACTAATTTCCAAAATAGGTCAACATATCTCTAGTTTGATATTCATATCACAAACCATTACAGTATAGGATATATTTATAGAGGAATCTAGGTTTTTTTACTAGTCCAAAACCTAGTCTAAAAAACGTGTTATGGGGAAAAAGGTCATATCCGACGCATCTAAGATCCAAATTGAGTGATGCCTATTTTATATGAAATAAGACAGACCATGATATTTTTGGTAGTATTTTCAGCTATTCTCGATAGGAAAACAAATAAGAAGTTTTGGGAGATTGCAATAAATTTTTATTGGCGCATCCAAATTAGGTCAGATGTGCAGTGTCAGAAATTTGGCACATCAGGGTAAAATAGGTCGAAGTTGTATACCTATAGGATCTGAAATTTCAATTTTACCTCAATTTCAAATCGGCCCTTAAAAATTATTCCAATGAGGGTTAGAAAAAAAGTGTTGTAGGGAAAATTGTTATATTCAAAGCAACCAATATCCAAATTGATTGAGACTTATTGCATCAAAAAGAAGACCGACCATAGTATGTGTGGTATATTTTTTAGCCTTAGATTCAAATTATTGGACACTTGGAATACCGTATAATTTTTCTCTTCTCAATAGGCCAAAAATAAGGAGTATTGGGAGAATTGCAATATAGATTTGCTTAAACATCCAAATAAGTTCATACCTACGAGATCAAAAATAGGACACACAATTCCACAAGAAACTAAAGTTGCATACCTAAAGGAGTTGAAATTTTAAATTTATCTCAGTCCAAGTTGGTCATAAAACAATCTTCCAATCATGGTTTCAAGAAGGAAAATCTATAGTTCAAGGAGGGGTATATTGCATAGAGCACCAACAAGCAGTTTCCAAATAGTGAAGATTTCCGAAAACAAGATGAGATAACATGTAGATCAATATCATAGTCAAAGCATTATTAAAGAAGGAAAAATCATATTGGAACTTAAACAAATCATTGAAAGAAGGACCAAACAACTACAAAATCAAGCTATTATTGAGTACCTCATCAAGTGGAAGAAAATACCAGCTGTAGATTCCGCATGGGAAGATGATTTCTTCATATAGATGCATCCACAACTACCCAAGCATTGATGAAAACAGTTGTCTAAAGGGTAGGGGCATGTTAAGCCCTAAATGTTGGGAATAGTTCCCCCTATAGTGTGGCACTTTAACCCCTATATGGTAGTGTATTACATATTAACGATGTAGGATCAGGTTTATTAGTGGGTCTGTTATTTTTTAGTTTATAGCTTTGTCTCCTATATATAAGAAGGATATACTTTGATTTGAGTAAGCACTGTATATTGTCTTGTGTTGGGTACATAGTACATTGTGTAAGGAGGTTTCTCCCTCGAAAATTATTGTTATTTATCTTTGTTCTTCATTATTAATGCATGGATTATTCTATTTTGGTTTATTTCCACTCTCTTTATGTTATCTCTAGGACTTGGTTGCATAACACATACTGTCAATAGGAAGTGAATACCCCATCATGGGATTGTACCTAACCATTGTGGGTCAATTCCAAACCAACCATGGAGAAACCCTTCATCGCTACTAGTTGTCAACTCTCCACCAATACACTTGATGTACCATTGGCATATGCACCATAAAGTACTACATTTCTGAACACAAGTGAACAAACCAGGGTGCAATACCCCTATCATGGGGCTGATGAACCCAACATCAAATTAATATGGAAACCCATTCCAAATGGATTTGTCCCTCCTCTTAACCCTTATTTTCCATTACCAAAACCTTTTCCAAGAATGACAGTCATTTCTCATCCTGTAGCTCATGTAAAGTTTAACTTTATCTAACCTTCCCAGCTCAATAAGTTCAATAATTTGAATAGTTTTATGTTTAAAAAACCCTTAATATACAAAATTAGAGAAAGAATAAATAATAGAACCAACCCCAAGGGTGGGATGTAAATCCCTGAAACAACAAAATCATAGTGTTAAATATCAAAATAAGGTTCATGGAAATAATAACCCACCTCAATAAGGGAAGTGAAACAACCTTAGAACTATATTTGCATGTGTCATATGTGGACAGTATGGCCAATACAACCACCATTACCCAAATATTCATGAGTGTCAAAATATTATGTGAGAAAATTTTTAGGTTAGTGCAAACCCTCCGTAAGGAAATAACAATGCCCCACCTCAACAAGTTATCTTATAGAACCACATTACTAATCCAGGAGTTGTTTCACATAAATTAGAGTCTCAAAATACAACTAACTCTCCCCTGGAAAGAGAATACCCTTACAAAAACTTATACATTAAATCTACATATATTCATCTTCAGAACTACAATTGAGCCTATAACATTCCAAAAAACTCATCCACAACACAGGAGGATGCCCCAACTTCAATGAAGTGTTGTTGTATTTGTAACTTCGAAAGGTATTATGATTTATATTATTGTTGTATATTGCTGTACCCACATTGGAGATGTGTTTCCCTCATTTCGGGATGTCATTATTTCCTATGGTCATATAGGTAAATGCTTCGTTGTAAGTCTTTGTAGTAGTCCCAAAGTCAAATATAATAAAATGTATTTTTAGGTCTCTCTAGGAGGAGTCATCCAAGTTAGGGTAACAAGTCATCCCATTCAAGTTGTAAGGTCAATAACATGAAGGGTATAAATAGGGAGGCACCCTCCATCATTTATACACATACTCACTGTTATCTTGTGAAACGACACTTCTTCATCTGAGTACTAACACTCAATGTGTCAGCACACAAAAGGAAAAAATGGATGGAAGTGGTGAAATCCCTATAGATGTGCATGTGCCTTCATATATTATCAGCATGCTAGCTTTACATATTTTTGATTAGGTGATTAAGGAGAATTCATGACTATTTCCATTGAAAACCGCGAATCATTCACTAGTATTGACATTGCAACCCGCGAATACATGATCAAGGTTTGTACACGTGAGTTTCCCTTATCAAAATCGTTGTATCACTCACGACCTACTAGTATCAATAGTCGTGAATTCCCTAATCCAAAAATTTAAAAATTAAAACAAGTTTAGTCGAGGATCGTTGGGATCCTAATCATAACTATCCCAACTTCCCCAACCATCTCAACCTTCGTAACCTCTCTCTTTCCTCAAGTATAAATAGAGGGTAAGGGTTGAGGCTAAACGTGATCGTTTCTATAGAAACATTATCCTAGTGGATTTTCTTTGGAGATCTTGGAGTAGCAGAACTCGGTTTCCTTGGAAGCATAGGAGCACTTGTTTCAGATACCGGTTGTAATATTCCATCACTTGTTTATCAATAAACAGAGTCTTTGTTCCAATTTGTGTCTTTGTACTCTTATAGATTATGATTTCTGAATTGTATTGCTATTTCATTACAAGCATATTATTTCATTAATATTATATATAAGATATAAGATATTTCAAGAAGGTTCAGATCTTTGCAGTTGTTGAATATTACCTAGAAGTTGTTGGAGCAATTTAGATTGAAGAAGAAAGCTAGGATCAACCTCCATAAACAAGGTACACCTATTTTCTTCCTTATTTCTCTATCAAATTCTTAATTTGATGAATGTCTACAAGTTTATTTAGTACGTTGGTAACCCCAGAGACCCTAGGTTATAAGGTTGTATTCTCCTAAACAACAGAACTGGCGACTCCGTTGGGGAGTCCAACCTGTTGTGGGTCCATTCATTTGATTTTCTTTTAATTTTTCTCTGTTTGATACTATGAGTGATTTGTTTAGATTTTACCTTTAGTTTTTAGTGCTCCATGCTCATATCCTTTAGGTCATTTATTTATCTCTTTGAAATAATTTGATTGTATTCATGACCTGTCAATATATACAGTCGTGAATTGTCTTTTGTATTTGCGGGTTGCTTCAGTAACAGTCGCAAATGGTACACGGTCTGCCTTGATGACAGTCATGAATTTCCTGTAGGTGTCTGTTAGTCTGTAAGGTTTTTGCTTGTTCCTTTCTTTTTGATCCTTCAGGTGTCTCTTAGGGTTCTTATTTAGCATTATACTGCAGCTTTGGGTGTATACATTTCACTATTTTCTTGTTAACTCAAGTATTTTTTAGTGAGTTTGGTCTCACTTCTTCGTTTCTGAATGTGTTGGGTCCTTCCTACTTGGATTTCTTGGTCTGAATGCTTGTGCCTCTTTGGTCACTGGTGTCTATCAGTCCTTTAAGGACACTGCTATACTTAGGATTGCTTTTCTGGTAGTCTAAGTGAGTCATTCTTGCCATCTTTTGGATCTATTGGTCTTTGAAAGTCAATAGTTCTGCTAAGTCTAGGGTTTGAGTCATCTCTTCCTCATTGGTTTAATATTTTTACTATAGGGTATTACTATTATCATTTACATTTTATATGATTAGATTGTTTAATTTTTTCAAAGTGCATTTAGTTGCATATAGTTTTTGAATTTTTTAGAAAAGGAAAGAAAAAAAAACATTTTTGCATTTTTGCATCAGGTTGCATTAGATGTTTTTCTCGCTATTTTTTTAGAAATTTTTTTTTTTTAAGTTTTGTAGTTTCTCAAATTGTTACAAATTTCATTAGATTTCATTTACAAAGAAAAAGAAAGGAAAAAATTGCATTTGTAGTTACATTCATTCTGAATTTTTATATATCATTTGTTTTCACTTTGTTGAGTCTATAACACATTCAGTCTCATTTTGCTACCCTTGATTAATACATCCCATTTAAAAAGAATGTTTAATTAAAATTTATTAGTGAGTTTCTTTTTATAGATTCGTGCATCAACTAGCTTAGGCTAGGTTTTTGGACTAAGACATTTAAATTGTCCAAAAGCACTTTGAATTCAAACATAGTGGCCTATATTTAGGTAAATATTCTTCTACAAGAGACCATATATAAAGCTCCTCTCACATAGGACTTAAGCACGAGGCTATGTGAGAGCTCAGTTGAGGAGATAACCCTACACTTCCTTGTTCAATCGTTTACTAGGATTGTTGCGCGTTTGGGTATCTTGTCAATACCACTTCTTGGGCCCCGTGAGGTGTCAATATTGATAGGTTTTTGGGCTTAGCCACCCTGCCCATGCACATCGATTAGGATTGCAATTGTTCTGTCGGACTCTCGATGTAGATTTGGTATCCTTAGTCTCCAGACACTAGGATCTTACACAAGTGGTATTTGAAGGCTATTTCTAGTACACCTAGGACGGACTTGGAAGGTAACCTCAGTAGACAATTTGGGAGGGTGGTTGGGTGATTCCAGCATTAGCACCCAGTTACATATTCATGAGATGCAAAGTAACCATCCTTCAATCTTCATTGGTTGGACCTGGGCCCTAATCATCCCAGGTTTTCCTTTGAAAGGTATATCTTTTATCTGGTATGTCTGTGTTACTTAGGATATTCTTAGTGTGTGTTGTTTGGATTGTTTATGTTTAGTTGACCTTTAGGTGTGTCAGTCAAATTTATATTTGTGGAGGACCAGCCTCTTCGTAGGTCCAAAAGGTTACAAAACCTTCCTCCATATGTTACAGTGGAGCCTCCATTGCCACCTCAAAGGTGGAGACTTGATACAGATGACCATTTAGAACTGACTAGTGTTAGCAAAGTTCTTGGTGAACCGAAACTCAGGCTTAATCAGGAAGAAACCTCAATAGCAGAGATAGAATACTTGCAGGATGACGAGTTTGTAAGAAAATTTAATTCACCTCTGACTAATCTGAATGATCCTGTGATACTCTAGGTCCTCCTGTTTAATTACTTGGATCTGGTGTTCCTTTCATCCCGGTCATGTCTAGCTCAATAGAACCCCGACTCCATACAATTTGGTTGGTGGAGTATCACCTCCCCCGATGAGTACTCCTAAACCTAGTGCATCTATTGCACCCCTTTCACCAAGTGCTTGAGTGGTCACAACCCTCAACACCCTCTAATTTGGTAGGTCAGTCTAGTGGAGTGGTCACTGGGATTCCTAGTGCACCTTTTGCTTCTCCTTATTTTATGCAGCCTTCTCAAAGTGGTCTAAGTGGATCCACTTCATTCGTCCAAGGTTTTCCATGGAATGGAGGACATATACCTCCATTCGCTCCTTATTTAGGCCCTTCGCCTGCTTATGTGGGCATGAAGTATGGAAACTCAAATGATTTTGGTCATAATTTTCATACACCTGGTCATGTTTCAGCCACTCCTTTCACGAGCTCTCTCTTTTCACTATTTAGTTGAGGGATTCTTGCTCCTCTGTTTTAACTCCAGTTTCAGCTGGAGCAGGTCAAACCACATATCATGCACCACAAACTAGTAATCCACTAGCTTTGGGGTGGAATCCTTTCTAGAATGTTGCAACTACATCACAACTGGTGGCTGGGGTAAACCCACCTTTTCGTTTGGGATACAAGGGGTAGGTCCTTCCACACCCCAAACTCCTTATTATCAAAACATGGTTAGGCTCAAACTTCCTTTCTTGGCAACGTTAAACTTGGCATATTTATCAAATTTAATGAATGACCCTGTGTGACACATTGTGGCATGGACACCTATACCCGTTAAACTACCCTTATACATTCCTAATTTTGAAGGCAAAGATGGTGAATATTTAGGTGCACACATTACCACTTTTCACCTTTGGTGCTCTTCGAACTCACTAAACAATGACTCTGCTCAGTTGAGGATTTTTCATAGAACGTTGACTCATGTGGCAGCAAAATGGTACATAGAACTTCCCTCTACTGCATACGATAGATTTTTGGAGTTAGAAACCTTGTTCCTTAACCAGTTTCATCTTCCTGTCAATTATGATGTCAGCACAAACTTGTTGTCGAATTTTCGACAGAACAAGGCCACAAATATTTCTGATCACATTTAGGAGTGGTGAAGATGAAAGAGGAGTATTAAACCCACTATACCTCTCGAGTTTTTATTGAAGTGGTTCTTAAAATATCTACTACCTTACATCTCTAAGGACATATCCACTTCGGGGTTGACCATGAAAGAAGAGGCAATCCTCAGGGCCCAACAGTTAGACTTGATATATGCTCAGTCTGGGATTTTGTATGGAATTATCCTGAAGGCATTGAGGTCCACAAATAAAAATGAGAAACCCAATCCTAGACCCCATTTCGATGGCATGATTGCTTCAGTTAGTTCTCCCATTGTAGAATCAATGGCCAAGCAACTCCATGAGTTGTCAGTGAAGCAATATGCAGCGGAGGCAGCCAAGGCTTCCACCCCATCACCACAAATTGTGAATGTTTTTGCACAGTCTTCTCAAAAGGGAAATCAGCATCCCAGTGGGAAAAAGAAGAAGGGGAAGAAGGGTGAGGGTAACCAAAACAAGAAAAATCCCACAAACAATGTTGATGGGGGAAAAATGATGAGGAAAAGGTCAAGTTTCCTTGTAAGTTGTGTCAGGGAGACCACCTTACTTATCAATTCCCTCTTATGGAACAAGCACAAAAGATGTTAAAAAATCAACAACCAACTATCTTGAGGATCCCTTTCCCCAAGGACAGAATGCAGCTTCTACTTCGAATGTAGATGGGGGCACTTTTAGTGCTCTTACTGATAAAAATTATATCAACATGGTATGATCCAGCACTTTCCTCCAAACAAGAAATAAGAATTATGAAATGGAGGATCAAGAGAAGGGTAAGTCTACTACTGAAACTTCAACTTCTCTCACTATTGAAAAACCAGCTAATCAAATGCCCAAGATATCAAAATGTGTCTTTAGGAAAATATTTCACAACCCTAATGCTAGGGCTACTTCCAACTATTTCGTAGTTGAAGACTTAGCTCAAACTCCTTGTGCCATGTTGGAATTGGAAGTGTCACATAGTTTTCCTTCTCAGAGGGATGCACTCTTAGTATCTATAGGTAGCATGGATTCAACGAGCCTACTGGCGAAATTTAATCTTTTTTATGTTAAAATACACTTGCACTACCATATGGATTTGTTAATTGACATTGTCCATGGAGGTAAAACCATTGGAAAAAAAGTGGTTGACAAAGTTTCTTCAATGTGTGTAATGTCGATGTCTTGTTGGAAATCCTTAGGATCTCCCAAGATGGTTCCATCAAACACTCTACTTACTGCTTTCGACGAAAGGTCTTTTCGTCCGCAAGGTATCCTACCAGCTTTCGAATTAAAGTTGGCAAGGAAAGAAGTGTCTGTTGAGGTGGAAGTGATCGATGCCCCATTGGATTACAACTTTCTATTGGGGAGAAGTTTGAATTACTCTATGTGTGTGATCCCCTCGATAGTTCTGCAAGTTGTAGTGTTTCTACACGAAGGGAAGTTGGTTATTGTTGACCAACTCAGTTTTACTCAGAAGGGTCATTCGAAAATGAATGAGGCCACAATACCATTGATAGATCAGTAAAAAATGGTTAACAAGAGCTTGGGGGTTGGAATGTATGGATCTTTGATGGGCACATTCGATATCACATCCCCTATTAACTAATTAGTTTCTACGATTGTAGGGAATTCTATCGCGGTGGTTGCCGATAGAACTGATCTTTGGGTCCTTCCTTCCCGTCTTGAGCCTCAAGTGCCCTTATCTGTAGTGGAAGTAGCTTACCAAGCTATTTTTAATGCCACTATCGATAAAATCATGACTCCTTCTACAATATCATAGGAGTCACATGAAGCTTATCTGCCCGCTTGGGAAGAGAACTCTACATATTCATATGATTTTTTAGATATGGTTTTGCTTTTGGATGAAGCCATTCTAGAACCGTTGAGTGGATGAGAAAATACTTGTGAAGACCTTCACCATAAGTCTTTCTTTCTTCCAGAGTTGAGCAAAATTGAGAATAAAGAGGTCCATGTGAGACTGCTGAGGGTTTTGATTCCTCGATTAATCCTTTACCTAAGGAGGGAGTATTTTTCTGAGGGGAATATGGAAAATATATCTGCTACCATTCCAATCAACATATCTACAAACCCTAACGTCGTTAAAAATGTTCATATTGGTGCAAACTGCTCTCTGGAGGAGATTGCCATATATATTTCCTCGTTTAACGAGTTTCGCAACGTCTTTGCATGGTTATATGAGGATATTCCAGGATTAGATCCATTTATCATGGAACATGAAATCTACACTTACCCAAATGCTAAACTTGTTCAACAAAAAATTAGACTAGTAAATCCGCGGAAAGCGGCAGCCGTCAAGGCTAAAATGGAGAAACTGTTGAAAGAAGGGTTCATTTACCTAATTTCTCTAACAGAATGGGTATCCAATCCCATTCTCATTGATACAAAATAAAGGACTATACGCATGTTCACTGACTTTCACGACTTAAATAAAGTGTGTCCTAAGGATAACTACCCCACACCCTTCATCTATCATATTATTTATGCATGTGCGGGTAGTGAGGTATTTTTGTTTATGGATGGTTTTTCTGGGTATAAACAAATTCAAATTAAGTCAAAAGACCAACATAAAACTTCCTTCATTTGTCCTTGGGGGACCTTCTCATATAAGTAAATTCCCTTTGGTCTTAAAAATGTCGGAGCTATCCTCCAGCAGGAAATGAATTTTTACTTCCATGATTTCAAGAATATTGTTGAACCATACTTATATGATCTTCCTTCCCATTATCACAAGAGGAAGGACCATCCAGATCATCTTTGTATGATCTTTGAACGATGTAGACATTATAAGATACGCTTGAATCCCCATAAGTGTGTTTTTTGCGTCGAGTCAGGGAGGTTACTAGGGTTTATTGTGTCAAATAGAGGAATACAGGTGGATCCTTTGAAAGTTGATGCCATTGTAAATATGCCTCCTCTTATATTAGGAAATTGCAAATTCTGTAGGGGAAATCCAATTTCCTTCGGTGTTTCATTTTCAATTATTCCAAGATAACTAAGGGTTTCATGTGCTTGCTGAAGCAAGACACCCCATTCATGTGGGATGAAATTACACAACTCGCTTTCATGGCACTAAAGAAGGATTTACTATAAGCTCCTTTACTACATCCACCAGATTACACCAAAGATTTTATATTGTATCTAGCTACGTGGGAGTCAACTATATGAGTAATACTAGTTCAGGAGGATGAAAAGCTCCAAGAGCAAGCTGTTTATTACCTTAGTCGTGCATTAGCATGCCTTGAGCTTGGTACTTACACATTGAGAAGTTGGATTTAGCAACATCCTATGTTGTTCAGAGGCTACGTCACTACATATTGCTAAGGACAACCACAATAGTTGCAAATGTGGATCTGTTTCAGTATGTTTTGTCCCGAAGCATAATCGGGGCAAATTCAACAAGTGGATAGTCATTCTCCAAGTATTTGACTTGCATTTTCAATCTGCTAAATCCAAAAAATACTTAGTTTTTGCAGAACTAATCTTGTAATTCCCTACAGAAGAGACTGTAGTGGCAGAAGAAGAATCATTCCCAAATGAGTATATCTTTTTGATTTCCACCTATGACCCCTGGTACAGAGATATCCTAGTGAATCTCCAGACTCTTAAGTGTCTTGCATCCTTTTCACGGGAAGATCGATGTAAATTGTGTGTCAACGTTAAAAAACTACCTGATGATCGACGATACCTTGTATCGATGAGGGGTAGATTCGATCTTACGTTGGTACCTCATCGACGAGGAGATAGATCATGTCCTAAATTATTCCCATAGAAGAGAATGTGGGGTTCATTTATCTAGGTTAGAAACGACCCAAAAAAATTTACATGCCAGTTATTTTTGGTCCACTATCTTCAAAGATTGTGTGGAAGTTGTGAAATGTTGTCATCCTTGTCAGCTCTATATCAGAAAGATGTGGTCTCATCCTGCTCCTTTGTTTCATGTCATTGTGGTAGGGCCCTTCACCATGTGGGGGGTATATTACATGACATGTAACCTAGTTTCTATTGGGGGGCACAAGTACATCATTGTCGATGTAGACTACTTCACGAAGTGGGCAGAGGAAATTCCTACCTTAAAAGCCGATGGAGAAATGACAACTTACTTTGTATTCAACCAAATAATTGCTCGGTCCAGTATACCAAAGCAGATTGTCACTTACCACAGTAGTCATTTTTAGAACAACATGATGACTAAGTTGACCACCATGCTAGGGTTTAGGAAAGACAATTAATATTCCTTTTACCCTCAGGCGAATGGACAAGTGGACGAGGTTAACAAAAGCTTGAAAACCATTCTAAAGCGCACTATTAACACGAGCAGGTTGAATTGGCATGTCATGTTGTACCCTGCACTTTGGGAATACCGGACTAATTTCAAGACTGCTACTTGTTTCTCACCGTTCTATCTCATTCATGGGGTGGAAGCAATCACGCTGGTTGGGTGCGAGATTTCGTCCCTTAATATTGCTATCCATGTGCTTCCTGACACTACAGATCTAGAAGAACATTTTATTCACCTAGAAAGTTTGGATGACCAACGCATAGATGTGTTGACTGCAAATGAGGCTCACAAGAATAGGTTTAAGAACTAGTACAACAAAGTCGCTAAACCATGAGTTTTCTCCGAGGGATAACTTGTTTTTCTCTAGGATCAAGACAAGGAACCCCTGGGGGCAGGAAAATTTAAATCGATGTGGTTAGGGCCTTACGTTGTGTTGAAAATTTTGAAAAAGGGAGCTTATGAATTAACCGATTACGATGGAAATAAGTTGTCGAAGCCCAGGAATGGGCTTGTTCTAAAGAAGTACTACGCTTAGGCATGGTACTTGTTCTTGTATTTTTATTGTATGTATTTTTATGTACAATAGGTCATTATCTAGTTACTATTTCTTATATAGTCTATTGGTTGTTTTATATGTCATCCAAGTGGTTCATAGGTTTTGTTTATGGCGCTATCCACCATACTTGTAATCTAGCTTCATCTGCATGTGTTATCTATTCACCCTCATGACAACTGGTTTCCTTTGGTGGCATCTCCTTAGGTCCTACGACTAATAATGTGGTTGAATACATTGCAGTTATTGAGTTGTTATGGGATGCTACACTACATGGAATTACCCATTTGGAGGTATAACTTGACCCTCAGCTCGTGGTTTCCCAACTCAATCGTGATTATCAGGTGTGAAACCCTAACTTGCTACACCAGGTTTTACGTCTAAGATTACTTGAAATAAAATTTGAATACATTTTATTCAATCACATTTCAAGAAATGAAAACAGAACTACTAATGCATATGCAAACTACATATTGGACTTGCACTTAACACATGCATTGCAAAATAAATATAACATACACATTTGAGACGCTTTTACATAACCAAATATGTAAAATATGTCTATAGATATAATGGGTTTTGATCCGAAGATCCTGTCACAAGTGTATCAATATACAAAAAATAGGATCATAGTCTATATATGCCTAAGTCTAGGCATGATCCTCATCCTCCTTGGCTGCGGATGCCTCTACATCCTCCCTGTAATGAAGTATGACCCTAGCCACCCTTTTGAGAAGGTGTAGGCACGTCGACGGAACCCCAACAAGATACTCTTGCATGATCATTAGGATCTGACGCATCCAAAGTGTAGGGACATCTTGGGTAAGACTGAACAACTTACCCTCAATAACACGTAGTAAGATGTCATCCCCACCACCCTATATGGGCCGCACGAAAGTCCTAGGATGCCCATCGGGGAAAACTGGTCCAACATGTGCATATAGAACATAAATAAGGGTCAAGCTCATATACATATGTATATATAATTTTGAAAAAAACTCATAAAAATAAAACAATATAAAAATATAAAAACATACCTATCTCTCCCCATGCTCCCCCTGGAGGGAGGATGAGTTCAGGGTCTCCTCGGAAATCTATTTCGGCATATGGAAACTACTCAAGACCAGGCACCTATCTATCCCACTAGGAATAGAATTCATCACCGTAACCACTCTAGATCACGCCTCAACCACCTTGATGGATAGATATTCACCCCCACCTCATGTGTCTAGGCTGACGAGGTGAGACAGGTGGTAAAGGTAATGCAGGGTTGACGATAGGAACCCTCTCGAAGAAGAATTCCACTAAGATTCTAGCATAGCCAAAGTTCTTTCTTCGACCCCTCTTGCAATCAAAAAGTTGTTTCTTCATTATTGGGATTAACCCTAAGCACTAGTCAAACATCGTACCCCGCATACATTTCACTACAATATGCATGTGGGTCCGTGTGTCCAAGTGTAAAGCAACTGAACCAACAACCCTAGCTATTGTGCTTACCATCAGTTTCAGTGGGAATCTAGTTATCTGTGAAATTGGGACACATGTCCCTGACTTCTAAGTTATAGGAAGGAAGTAAGTATCAACATAATCTTGCACGCTAAGAGGTTCACCACCCCTGCTAATTCCCTCCAGGTTTACAGGTGTACCCCTTCGGGAAAGCCCAATGATAAAATAGATATCATCTATTGTCATGCCCAAAGCCTCTCCTTGGAGGTCAAAGAGTTCGAGCTCATGGTCCCAATGGTTCACTAAAGTCTCCACAAGACGGACTCATGCCCTCATATTGGACATGCAATATAAATTTAGCAATCCATTTATTTGTAATTCTTGCAAAGTAGCCTCATCTCACATTGATTCTCAGTTTGTGTCTTCATGTTCCCTTTCTCTCCACTCTAAGACCATATTTTCCTACCCAATGCACATTATGAGTCATTAGAATGCATCAAAATTTATTTGCATTTGTGCATTTAAAAAAAATTAAAGGTCGTGCAGTATTCGCCACTATGCTTTCAGGACAGCGCGAAGCATACGTGGGTTGTAGTACAGAAACCCATGAATAAAATGCATATTCATGACAGTAATGAAGCATACTCGCGAATGCTTCGTGAAGCTTTTAGGGCGTGCATAAAACCATAAAATTTTGCATTAAAACAAAAAATTGAATGGATAGAAAAGAAGAGAAGGGAGAGATAACTAAACTGCAACTCGTGGAATTGAAATTGGTCCAACGGTTTGTCCAGTAAGATCAACTAAAGTCTAAAGGTAAAACTTGCCAAATATATTAAAATTTCCAAATGGTATGTTTATTTTTTTTTGAACTATTTATAATAAAAATTTCAAATTTTAACCTATTGTCTATAGTTTAAAATCAGTTTTTTAATATATGGACTAATACCATGGTCTTTTTGCTAGCTCCAACATGTCCTGGATCATTGAAAAGTTATTTTCCATCACATATAGGGTCAGATTTGGTCTCCATTGCAGTATTTGCACTCATACCTTATTCGTCACTTAACCCTAGGATCACTTTTTCATCCATGGACTATGGTGTAAAACTACTTTTCCTCGTACAAATCATTGTTCTTCCGTGGATAGGGCCTCCTTTTCATGGGTACCCTAGTTTAGAATACTTTATTATCTTTTTGGTATCCATGCTGCAATTGTGTTAGGTTTGCGGGAACCTTGTTAGTTGTTTTTCATGACAAAATGAACCTCATTTTGCATATTTTTATGAGTTGTACCTGATTATAAGGCTCCTCGCGCTAATGGAGTTTCTTTTAGGCCCCAGTCTAACTCCTCAAAATAGACTATACAACCGAGTAAACTTGTTCATTTAGACTCATTAAGAATAATTGAACGATCATCTACATTGGTGTTAATTTATCTCTTTCTCAGACCATGCAGATTATTTACGCGAAAGGAATACTCTCTTTTCTATGGAATTGAGAAGAGTATCTTCAGGCACATTTTTATCTCTTTTTCAGACCCGAGAGACTAAATTTACGGAAAAGGAACACCCAGTATGAGCTTAGTTTTCTCTTTTTTGTGCTCTGGACCCAAACATGAAAAAATATTTCGAGCGTACTTTATCTCTTTTTCATGCTCACAAAACCTAAAGCACAAAGCATCGAGTTTACTATTGTAAGCCCCATTTCTCGTAATCAAATGGATATTTTTGAGTGATCTTTCCTTCCTTCACATTCGTTAAAATTAGGCTATATGCTGCTTTTGAAGGTGCATTGTTCTGGTATTAGTTTACCCATTTATCGGACCTTGCCAACTAAGTACAAAAAAGGTATACCTTAGTCCTCTAGGAGCTAAGAGAGTTCTTTTTTGGATTGTTTTATACTTTTTCGGCCTCAAGAGACTAAATTGTATGAAAACACACCCCCTTAGAGTCTTCTTCGGAGTTTTCAGACTCTCAAAACTATGAAAACGCCAACAAGCATCTACTAGTTCAGGCTCGTAAAATCCACGAATTAGTGACATATCAAGCTTTATTCTCTCCCCTCTTCAAGCTTGTCAAAAATGAAGAGAGACTCAAGCTGACTTTCTTGGACTCATTAAAACTTAACAAGAAAGATAAGGAATAATTTCTCTCTTTGGGGTATAATTAGTGGCAACATATCATCCTTGAACAAAGCACTCTCTGAACTTTCTGACACTCATGTTTCAGTTTACACTTCCAGCTCAGCTATAACTTTGAGTTTTTATTCCTCCACTTTTCCTTTATACATGGGGAATATGATCATGTCTCCCACATGATAGATAAGTCTAGTTGTCATATCTACAATTCAAAATATTCCTTCAGTCATCTCTGTGTTGTGGTAACTGTTCAAGGGTATGTACCCCTATCTCATCATCCTGATTCCCATCATTATCATCTCTGAGAGTTCCTTGTGTCTACCGTCCCTCATCCAGTTTCCTAGTTACTCTTGTGTTCTGTTGAAGGATTCATTTCCTTCCTCCTCACATCATGGTTTCTCATCAACATCTCATGAAGAAGAAGACCTAGAGTTTCGACATTGGTACCTTAAGATTCACTACCCTTATTGGTGAAATCCTTTTCTTTAGTTGTCAGCATTACTCGTTTACTGAAATTCTATTGAGTTCCTTCCATGTTCAACTTCATCTCATCTATTCACATGGTATGGATTGTACTGTTTAGTATGGATTTGGACGAAGACCTTAGGTTCATACCTCTATAACCTAAGTTGCGCAAGATTGTGTTATGTTCAACAACACTACTTCCATATTTTAAACACTCATCTTTGTATATTGTGGCTCTAATCCACCTTTGTAATATATGTGTCCATGTCACCCATATCATATGATGTAATCAAATATTGTAAAGGAGCTAGTGTTCCGCTTTATTGAACATGGCATCCTCAGATATGATTTTGTATATGAATTTGATATGTATTTTTCAGGTACTTCTCTACATCCTTGGTAACTGAGTTCTCCAAGAATAAAGTTTTTAATGTATTTCGGCCATCGCTTCCCTTTGACCTCACACATTAGGGGGCATATGTTATATTGTGAAATGGCACTTCTTCTTCTGAGTACCGAAACTCAATGTGTTGATACACAAAAGGAAAAAATGGATGGAATTGGCCAAATTCCTATATATGTGCATGTGCCTTCATACATTATCATCATGCCAGCTTTACCTGGTTTTTATAAGGTGATTAAGGAAAATTCATGACTATTTCCATTGAAAACCATGAATCATTCATAAATATTGACATTGCAACCCGCAAATACATGATCAGGGTTTGTACGCGCGGGTTTCCATTGTAAACGTTGCGTATCACTCATGACCTGCTAGTATCAATAATCACGAAAGACCTAATACAAAAATTAAAAAATTAAAACAAGTTTGGTCGAGCACAGTTGGGCTCTTAATCATAACTATCCCAACTTCCCCAACCATCTCAACCTTTGTAACCTCCCTCTTTCCCCAATTATAAATAGAGGGTAAGTGTTGAGAATAATCATGATCATTTCTAGAGCAAAGTTATGTTGGTGGATTACCTTTGGAGATCTTGGAGCAGCAAAACTCAGTTTCCTTGGCTAGCAATTTGGATTGAAGAAAAAAGCTAGGATTAACCTCCATAAACAAGGTGCACCTATTTTCTTCCTCGTTTCTCTGTCAATTTCTTAAATGGATGAATGTATTCAAGTTTATTTAGTACATTGGTAACCCCAGAGACCCTAGGTTATAATTTTGTATTCTACTGAACAACACTCACTCACTCATGTTCACATGAGGAGACAGAGAAGATCAAGAATGAGAGAGAGATAGATGCAGAAGACTTCTTATACTTTGATTTTTACATCTTGTGATATTGTCTTAGTGATGGAACTATTTTGAGGAAGTTTGAGGAGTTTTATCCTTTATGGTCTTGCCGAGGAAAATATTTGTGTCTTTTGTATCTTCTCTATCTTGTGCATCTTGGATATTTTTTTGTGATTTTTTTTTTCTTTTAGATAAGGATCCTAATCAATTTGAATAAAACTAGAAAAATTAACACGGTATCAAAAATTCTCTGAAAGAAGCCACTGTGCAACATCAAAAACTAGGGCTTCCTGGTTCAAGGTCTTATCTCCACATATCATCATGAAAAGAGGTCTAGGATAACTCGTCATACAAGGGTGCATCTTTTGGTTGAAGCATAATCAAATTTGGAAAGTTTTAATTTTTTACTACGGGACACTGCAGGACATTGCAGGACATTGGAGGAAGAAATTAGAGAATCAAGTTTTGGAGGCTTCCGACCACATTTTTCATAAAATTTCCTTACTCAAAAACTCACCTCAATGAGTCGCATCTTTCTATCCAAACAGAATACAAAAATTAAATGTTTGGAAAAGTAGGGTTTCTCTAACAAACCCTAGTTCAACTAGCTCTGAAATCAGGCCGAGAGCCTCAAATTGGTAAGATATACATCTCTTCTATTTCCATTTGAGGTTTTCATTTCAAAATGACTCATCACAACCTGCTTGATGATAGGCTTGGGGAAGTTGATAACTTCCAAGCATAGAAGTACAGGATCTCCCTGATCCTTGAAGAAAATGACTTGGATCAGTATATCAGTAAAGAAGTTCCATATCTAGAGGGAGATGAGGCTAAGGCTATTGATAAGAAGAACTTGGTTAATTCCAAGAGGAAAATTGTATATTATATTAAGTATCACCTCATCCCTCATGTGCCATCCTTGAAGACACCTAAGGAAGTATTTGATTCTTTTATGAAATTATTCAAAATAAAGAACATCAATCAGAAGATGGCATTGAGGAAGCAGTTAAACAATGTGGAGATACAAAACTCAAATACCATGTAGTCCTACTTCACAAGGGTTTCTTAAATCAAGGAACAACTTTAAGAAGTTGAAGAGAATGTAGAAGGAAATATTGTTATGACCACCTTGAATGGTCTCCCTAGATAATGGGATTCATTCATTCAAGGAATATGTGCAAGAAGAAGGTTGATGTCTTTCAAGAGACTTTGGGAATAATGCACACAAGAAGAAGCTCTGCTCATAACAAGAGAAGAGAATATGGGAGCAATTGAAGATCAAGCTCTCACAGTCCATACTAAAAGAAAGAAGGAGAACCACCACCACAATAAGAAGAAGCACTTTTATCATATAAGACAAAATAAGTTCAGAAAAGATCCTTCCAACATTTGATGCTATAATTGTGATGAGAATGGACATTACTCTAGATATTATCCCACAAACATAGTCTCCTTCAACGAGAATTCTAATAAGAAGAGACACCATGCTCACACCATTGAAGATGATGAACAGACAATAAAGAGATTCAAAGCAAGAGAGGATTCATCAAGTGATGAAGAGTAAGTTCTTATCTTAGCACTCATATGTACTATCTCACATGGAACAATGATTGAATTGTGGGTAGTGGGGAAACCAAACATATGATGGGATACAAAGAATCATTTGTCAATATGCCTGGGCATGAATCACCTCATAAGGTGAAACTTGCAGATGATTATCAATACCCCATAAAAGGAAGTGGAGAAGCTTAATACAAGATAGATTCTAGAAAATGTTTGAAGATGAAAGACATGCTATATGTTATAGCATTGAATAAGAATGTTATCTCCATCTCTGCACTAGATGCAAAGAGAATAAGATTTGCATTTGTTGATTTCCAAGTCCTAATGTGGAAAAAAGGAAAGGAAATAGATGACGCAATTATGATAAGAGAGGAAGAGGGAGGCTTGTACAAGTTGAAGGGACAACCTGAACAAGCATTAGTTCATGACTCTGTTGAGGCCTGGAAATTCGCAGGTGGCAACTGTAAGGGATTCTCCCCAATCAGCGTTCCCAACTAGCCCGCTGACTGTTTGGTATAGGGAATCCGTCCGGTTTACGGTCCGGCTACCGTAGGTCAAAG
>LPNX011201598.1:146069-183478 GCA_001517045.1 Pseudotsuga menziesii
GAAAATCGCAGTTTTTCCAGCAAAACGAGGTAGCTCCTCTTACAAGTCAACAATTATAAATTTTCCAGCAGAAAAAAGCCCCCTCTAAGTCCTATCTTTTTCTATTTAAACTAGAGCTCCTTCCCCCTGGGCTGCCCTCCAGCGTGTGGCTTTCAGCCTCCTTGACGATTCACCTTCTTCCCTGACTGTTGCGTTTTCCCAATCATCTTCCATAAGCGTGTAAATTTCTGACCGTAACCTCCGTGACTGCTTCCTTGGTGCCTTTGTCGTTCATCCATTTTTGTCCTTTCTTCGATCTGAGTTGCTTCGGCGATCATGGGATTTTTCCTGCAGACACTTGAGTGCATTATCTACTAAATTGAGGTATTAAGCGTTTCAAATTTTAGAGTATAAGATAAATCCACAGGGAACTAGCTTGGTTTATCCGGGTGAAAATTTCATGGTAAAATGAGTCGTCGATCGAGCAGTACTTGGATCGGATGAGACAAGGTTTCTGTACCGGGTGGGAGAAGGCTCCAGGAGCCACAACGGCGGAGGAGCGCCCAAAAAGGGGGAGTGAAAACGTGGGCACCATAGGAAATCGGGCGGTGGCGAGAAGTGGGTCGGAAGCTGGAAGGTTCTGTCACCCGCAACGGCGGACGGGACGCGAGTCGGTGGCGGGCGACAAGGTAAAGGAAAAGGTTCGGGTGGCAGTCGGTAAGTCGGATGTCGGGTGGCAAGCGAATCGGAGGTCAACTCCTACCCTCTGGCCGCAACGGCGGGCGATGTCAAAAACTATAGCCAGCGATTTACACAGCGAATCGGGCGTCGGGTGAAACCTCAGTCGGGTGGAAGGTTTGGTCAGGGAGCCACAACGGCGAGTGATGTGAGGCCCGGAAACTTCAGAAAGAGGCCCGATCAGCAGCGTGAAGGATCAAAATCAAAAAAAAAAATCAACTTTCTCGCAAAGGCCAATATCAACATTCGACGGGTAGTGAACAAACCAAACACAATTCAGAATGAAAATGGACACGGAGATTCAAGAAGCGGGCATTCAACTTCAAACAAAAACAAACGGATACGCTCGAGGGTGCCAAGCCTCTGACAATCAATCCAAGCAAACAAAGATGAGGAGGGGTCCCAGGGTTTAAGTGACATAAAGTCGGGGAGAAACGTTGCGGTAGCAACAGACTCCATAGAACCATGTGAATTTTGGAATAGAAGGATTGCACATGTGCACTATAGAGCACTACTGATAGCAAGCAAGGAAGTTTCAGAACTTACATAAATATAGACAAATCATGAAGGCATTTTCAAGGGATGCGTACAAGGAAATAATGTGAAGAATATTGGATATAATCCACTCAGATGTGTGTGGACCCATGTCATCCAGGTCACTAAGAAAGTATGTATACTATGTTTCCTTTATAGATTATTTCTCACGTAATACTTGGATATACTTTTTTGAAAGAGTAAAATGAAGTCTTCAACAAGTTCAAGGAATTCAAATCCTTGGTTGAGAACCACACTAAAAGGAATATCATCACTATGCAGTCAGATAATGGTGGGGAGTTCACCTAAGAAGAATTCAAGAAACTTTGCAGAGAATCTAGGATTAAGAGGGAGTTGATCACTCCATACAATCCTCAACACAATGGTGTTTCAGAATGAAAGAACATAACTATAATGGAATTAGTGAAAGCAATGCTATATGATCAAGATATTCTAATGCACATTATATATGTATATCTATAGACCCACAATACTCACCAATTAATCAACAACAATACTCATGAAGAAGCTTTATTAGGAGAGAAACCAGAAGTTATTCATCTCAAAATATTTGTATTCCTAGTGTACATACACATTCCAAAGGAAAATAGGACCAAGCTCGATTCTTCTGGGGGGAAGGGGATATTCGTAGGATACAGTGACACTTCAAAGGATTGAAGAAGATAAACATTAGTAGATACATAACATTCAACAAAGACTCATCATATTCCAGATCCAAAATACTACCTACTGTAGAAGTTGAAGAACCTAAAGCAACAAGATTCTGACACATCACAATAGAATAAACAACTCTCGAATACCATGAAGATCACAACATGGAAGAACTACAATAACATGCAGAAAAACTTCATGAGACGAACTCCCATTAGAGAAAACTAGAATGAGCATGGGAGCTACTACAAGATGCAAAAAGATATGGAAATCCAGATGGGATGCATAGAGAAATAAATATGCCCAAACCATACAAAAACTGTGTGTCCCTGATATGTGACATCATTGACAAAGAACCTTCCAACTATGAAGATGCATATAAGAAGCCATAATTTAAGAATTCCATGATCAAGGAATACAAGTTGATCATGAAGAATGATGTTTGGGAGATAGTTTCGAGATCAAAAGGGAAGTATGTTGTGACTTCAAAGTGGATCTATAAAATAAAGCATGCTTAGATGGTAGCATTGAAAAACATAAGGCAAGGTTCATGATACGTGGCTTCTCACAGAAAGAAGGCATAGAATACAAGGATACATTTGCACCTGTAGCAAGATACACTTCCATCATATCTATACTTGCATTGGTTGCAGTAATGAAATGGAAGATACACTAAATGGACATCAAGACAACATTCTTGAATGGTATAGTCAAAAAGGAAGTGTAAGTGGAGCATCCATGAGGATTCAAGACACATAACAGGAAGACTCATGTGTGCAAGTTGAATAAATCCTTGTACGGATTGAAACAGGAACAAAATACATGGTACAACAGGATGGACAACTTTTTAATGAGCTTAGGATTTATCAATATTAAATTAGATTCCAACCTTTACTTCAAGGTTGAAGGTGGAATACTGGTAATGGTCTTGCTATATGTCGATGACCTATTTCTGATAAGAGAGAATAAACTCATCGTAGATCAAAAGAGTAAGATTGCCACTAATTTCGAAATGAAAGACCTAGGGATGATATATTATTTCTAAGGCATGGCGGTGTGGCAGAGTATAGATGGGATTTTACTTGGTTAAGGAAAGTATGCCATGGATATTTTGAAGAGATTCGAAATGCTAAACTATGAGATGATAGCCACACCTTTGGAATCAAACCTAAAGCTACTATGTGTTGATTCATCAAATATAGTTGATTCCACAATGTATTCTCAGATGATTGGATCATTGATGTACCTGATGAATACAATACTAGACATATGCTTTGTTGTGAACACCTTGAGCCAGTTATTGACATATTCGAGACATGTTCACCTGGTGGTAGCAAAGTATATATTGAGATACCTGAAGGGTATGGTTGATTATGGGATCAAGTATGGGGTGAAATGGAATAATAACCTACATTGTTATGTTGATTCAGACTGGGAAGGAAGCACCAATGATATGAAGAGAAATTTAGGTTGCTGCTTCAGTTTGGGATCCGACATGATCTCATGGTTTAGCAGGAATCAGTCATGTGTGGTATTGAGTACAACTGAAGAAGAATATGTTGCAGTTTGTTCATCTAGTTGTGAGGTAGTATGGATACAAAAGATACTATATTATTTTTTTGATCTCGAATTAGAGGAGACTTGTATCTTTGTAATGACCAGAGTTGCATGAATTTTTCAGAGAATATGGTGTTCCATGACGAGTCAAAGCACATAGAGATCAAGTTCCACTATATTACGGATATGGTGCAGAGAGGAGTAGTGAATCTCTAGTACGTGGCAACAAACGAGCTGATAGTGGATGTATTGATTAACTCATTGGCCAGAGTGAAGATTGAATACTTCAGAGAGAGACTTTATTTTCTCTAGATCAAGGTCCCTAGAAATAGGGAGTGACAGGTTCTAGCATGGTGAGAGGCATATGTTGTCTTAGTGACATAATCACTCATAGCGTACTCTCATCGTAGAGATGACGAGGGACCAAAAGACGCAGATCCATGAGATCTCACATGGCAAGGTAGACAAGTTGTCTTTGAATGTAAAATATCCTTGTGTGATATGCAGATTGCTCAAACGTAATCAGTCCCATGGGTTGTCCTTGGATGTAATCAGTCCTGGAAGGGTACGTAAGTTATCCTTGGAAATAATTAATCCTGGCACGGTTTTTCCTTGAATGAAAAGTATCCTGGTGTGGTACGTAGTTTGTTCAAATGTAATAAGTCTTGTAGGTTTTCCTGGAGCATAAAATATCCTGGAATGGTATGCTGGTTGTTTGGATGTAATCAGTCCTTGTGTATGTGGTCCCATGTTGGAGATGATGATAGGTCACAAGGCACTTGGTGTAGTTATCTCATAGTGGGAATTTCTCTCATAGTGGTAGACACAGGTTGTATTGGTGGTGTAAACAATTTTTGGTGTGCTCCTATGTTTGTAGAATGTAGGTTGGCTGTGGTGAGACATGATGCACTTGGTGTGCTCCTAGGCGATTCTCGCATAGTGGTAGACACAAGTTGTCTTGGTGACATAAAGAATTCCTAGTGTGCTCCTATGAAGACTTATTATACTTGGGTTTTTACATCTTATGGTATTTTTTTAGTGACAAAACTATTATGAGGAATTTCGCGGGGTTTTCTCCTTTATGGTTTCCCTGAAGAAAATATTTGTGTCTTGTGTATCTTATATATATTGTGCATATTGGATATTTTGTTGTGCTTGTTATTATTTCAGATAAAGATCCTAATCAATTTGAATAAGACTATAAAAACTGACACTAAGGGGTCCCTTTATATTATGAGAATATAATAAACCCTGTTCATACATAGGATAAAATATTTAATCATTATTTGATTAACTTCCTACCCACTAGCCTACATAGTTGGCATCCACTTGCACCACATGCTCAACACTTTACATATATACCCCAGGAGCAATTTTATCCTAATTATGGTTTGATCCATCCCACTTTATTGACTTACAGAATTAGTAATTGTTCCTTCCTGCAGATTCTATCTTTATTCTTCTTTTATCCATCTTTTATGTGGATAAGGTAACACTTGTCAACTAGAAAACTTCTATCCTTTGTTTCCAACCCATCCTCCATGATGTTCTATCTAGATTCAAGGATTAGCAAGTGTTTCCATCACTTATCATCACTTACTCATGCTTTAGCTAATTTGTGAGGTCCTTGATAGATTATAAAAGTGCTTTAGTCACCTATGGGGGTTTATCATATTTAGTAAGTCTAATTTATGAGATAGCAATCAGTTGTCTTCAATCAACTAAATTATCCTTTATAAGGATGTATTAATAATGTAGTAATATCAATTATATTTTATTGATCATTCCTTAATGTGTGTTCATTATTCCTCTTCTTCTCTCCTTATGTTAATTATCTGCAATTCCCAGTGAGGTTAATTGTGTTCTTAGATTATTAGCTTGTTTATAGAATTCTTGCTACCATCAAGGCTTAAGAATTATTACATGGTATCATATCTTTAATATCTCATCAATTAATCCTCCTTTTCATATTTACAGGTCTATTTCGTAGGTGCAACGACTTCTATATGGATTCAAAAGTTTCTCTAATATCTCCTTTCAACTATGTTAATTGGAAGCAAAATATGAGCACATAGTTGAAGAGGCAATGTCTCTTTGATGTCTCAATTGGTGCATTGAGCGAACTAGATTCTTCTTAAGAGAAAATTGATTGGATAAATGGTTGTGATAGAAATTATGGAATTATGTGCCTGGTAATGTCTCCAGAGATACATCATCTCATAGATTCTATAGAATATCCATTTGAGCTTTGGAACAATTTAAAAAAAAAAAAATTGGTACGCAGGAAGAAGAAGATGAAGCATGGAGAAAACACATCCTCTCCTCATGTTCTCTCTATCAAGCTGTCTCAACCTCTACATTCTCTGATGAAGCTATTCATGATGAAGAATTCATCTCTCATGCAATTCATGTTGCTACTATTCTCTTTGATTCGAATGCTTCCTCCTTCTATAAAGAAGCAAATGTTGAAGAACCATATTTTTCTACATATCTTGAAGTTGAAGATTCAGATTCATCTTGTTATGATGTTTATAGTGAAAAAGAAGTGACTAATGGAGATTTTATTTCTATTGTTGATGTTCATTCACACATTTAGTGTTTTCTATGTCTTCTATGATATGTTCTGAGATCTATATGCCATATTTTTCACACCTTGTGCATACCTATCTCTTTGAGGGTGAGCAAATCAATGACTTGTTGGATGACTGCTTGGCTAGATAAAGCCTTATTTGTGAAATTCCACTCACCATACTTTATGCCATGCACTTATTCATCTACTCATTTTTTATTGGCATCAATACTCAGAGCCTTCTTGAATATTTTGAACATCTCCTTCCTTCCTCCTTTATACTTCTACCACATAGGATTATTTACCATTATATTCCCATGAGTATATTGATGTGATAATATGTGTTCCATTCTATTATTTGGAATGTATATCAACCCATGGAGTATTTTCATTCACACTCACTAATCCTAAGCCTTCTCTATGTTCCTACATGATCACTTGCACACATCGTCTCTATGTAAATGAAGTTGGAGACCTTATGAATTTCCCTGGAGACTTATTTAAACTATATGAAGCTTATTTCATCTCTATTGGTTCAAATTTAAATTCATCTCATCATCTTGGATATGATTAAAACTATCAAGATATTTCTGTCCTATTTACACATCATTGTTTCCCAGTTGTTCTACATGGTCTGAGTTTCCATCCTGTAGTTGTTCTTGATCCAAGTGAGCAGATTTCTCTTCTTCCCAAGAATAATATTCCTCCAGACATCAACATTTAGTTTGGAGTAGCATCAGTGACATTTCAACATTTTTTGTTTTGCTTTCATGTCCTTTCTTGAGGGAGGCTTTTCCCCATGTGTTTTTTCCTCTTTCCTCAGCTCTTTGGACATAATAATTGTTAAAGGATCATTAAAGAGTTGTCGTTGGGCCCTATATGAATCCATATTCATCTATATTTCTGACATATCATCATAAATTCAGACTTAACGGGGGGTGTGGGAATATAATAAACCCACTTCATACTTAGGATAAAGTATTTAATCATTATTTGATTAATTTCATATCCACTAGCCTAGATAGTTGGCATCCACTTCCACCACATGTTCAACACTTTCCATATATACCTCAGGAGCATTTTTAACCTAATTTTGGTTTAATCTTGTCTACTTTATTGACTTCCAGAATTAGTAATTGCACCTTCCTGTAGATTCAATCTTTATTATGCTTTTATTCAGCTTTTTCGTGGATAAGGTAAAGCTAGTCAACTAGGAAACTGCTATCCTTTGTTTCCAACCCATCCTCCATTATTTTCTCTCTATATTATAGGATTAGTAATTATTTCCATAAATTATCATCACTTACTCATGATTTATCTAAATCGTGAGTTCCTTAATAGATTAGAAAACTGCTTTAGCCACCTATGGGGGTTTATCATATTTAGTAAGTCTGATTTATGAGATAGCAATGAGTTGTATTCCATCAACTCAAATATCCTTTATAAGGATGTATTACCAATTTAATTATATCAATTATCATTTATTGATCATTCCTTAATGTGTGTCTATGATTCCTCTTCTTCTCTCCTTATGCTAATTCTCTGCAATTCTCAGTGAGGTCAATTGTTTTCTTAGATTCTTAGCTTGTTTATAGAATTATTTATATAATCAATGATTCATAATTATAACATATATTACATTCCCTAGTAATTTATCACTGCACAAATGCCAAAACCAACCCTACAACATACAACTCACAAACCTCATATAGTTGCACACACCTACAAGATTATAGAACATTTTTCTCAATCCCCCATCGCTATGTATACCCTAGAATTTATTTAGTCATTCATTTCCCATAAGAATTAATTACCATTGGAATTATCATCCATAGACCCATTTGACTCACTCTTAATGACCTTGAATTTAAACATCATAGAAACACAATTTCCCACTTCCATTTCATTTCAAATCACTCTCACGATAAAGAATTACATCATCAACTATTAATGAAGATGTCTCTACTTGTGTCATGTCAACAAATGTTTTGAAACAACTTGGATATCCACATCCTACCCCTTTTGTAATCACTCTCTGAGCCTATGGTGGTCATCCCTCACAATTGTATGGCTCTACCATAATATCCCTATCAAGCTTGAGGGTAAAACGAGGTTTCCTTTATCTAGAATTAATTAAGGATAATTTTGATTACAAAATCCTCCTTTGCCATAATTATATGTACACACATTAAGGAAGTAACCTTTTCAGTATTCTAATCCATGATGTTCCACCATAATGGTAAACTTTTCACCCTAGAACAACTTACTTACTACGAATCATGCCCTAAATGAAACCATAATAATATCATGCTTAACTCCCCATATCCTAAAGTTATCCCCAAAACCATACACCCACATTAACTTTACACCTATAACCTCTATCAATTCTTCTCCATTATAAATCCTATAGCATGTTTCACCTACCTTGGTAGAATCATTGGTCAAATATAGGTCATTAAAACCATAGGTGGCTAAGGGAACTGAGCCTAATTCCATTAAAGTTGCATCCTTACCCAGTAAACCCCTTGGCCAAGTTCTCTCTCCATGTTCATTGTGTGGTCTTGCAAGTCATCCTGCTAACATGTGCTCAATTCTACATTAGGTTAGAAACCTACTACCCATATCCACTAGAGTCACACCCATTTATAACTCATTTCAAGCCTGCATACTCTCCACTCCTTAAGTAGATCTCTCCAAACCAAAGAACAAATCACTATGCATGAATCATGTATGCATTACTTCTTCACACTTTGGCACTTTCACCATTTCCTAGACTACTCATAATTATGTAGTATCCCTAGCCCCCAACAATGCATCAACAATTGTCCCCATTGATTCTATCATAGTCATTTTTTTCCAATGAGAATCAAGACACCCATGACACAATCATGTTTAATATGTGAGAAATGTATTCATTCCTTAATCTGTTTTATGTATATGGTCCCCCATAGGTGAGCCACCTATCCACCCTCTCTCGCTCACACATTGATCACATCTTGCCAACTTGACCATGTCATTCTTATGGGTTTTTCACACACTTCTCATTCCACATTACAAAAAGAATGAGCTAAGTTCCTAAAATAGTGAAGGAAACCTCATAGCTTATATTTTTCTCTATAGCACCTCCTTGTCTCACCTTAGGAGATCTTTCCCTTATCACCTAACATGAAAGGTTGTGTTGAGATTTTTTATATATGATCATCACCTAGCCCTATGAGTTATGACTATCATTCATTTCACCAAATTTCTCTAATCCATGGACCAATACCAATCCATTTCATACAGTCTTAAAATCCATGAGAGTGTTTAGTTCATTAGATACATCATGCACATATGATATTCCTTATTCTAGCACTCATATTCTAATTTTTGCACTATCAAGAGCCAACACTCCTCATAAATTTCTTGCCATCACCTATTTTGTTAACGTGAAGACATCCTAGAATCTATGACCACCCCTATGACACCTTGGAATCACATGCATCACTTTCCTACTCTATTCATCATAATAGTATGATTGAACAATACACCATCCACACTAAGGATTTTATCCCACCTGACCTGGTTCATTGACTTACAAACCCCATTCTATTATCATATTATTTTGAGGAAGGTAACAACAAACATTTCTTGAACAATCATGGTGGATATTCCATCACCCCCGATGTCACTAGCAACATCTAGCTTCATGTTTTTAAAAAGAAGTCATGGTTTACAAAGAATTTTTCAAATATTTTCAATTTTTATTTTCCTGGACATATTTAGAAATGCTATGAAATAACCCCACCATCATCAAACATCATATTGACACATGGTATAAATCCCCACTAGTACAACAAAAACAACAACAATGGTAATATGTAAAAAGTACACCAGGATTTGTTTATATATCCCATCACCTAGATGTCTTGGGTCTTTAATTTTATCCCTATCAACAAAAAATCATGAACCCTTTGGGTATGCACTAACTTCATACACTTAAATAAATATTGCACCAAAGAAAATTCCCAACGCATTTCATCAACTCAGTCATCAATTTTTGTGCAAAGAATCAATTCATGTCATGTATGGAAGGATTCTCTATAGTATGATAAAATATAAACACTCCAAGAGGGTCAATACAAAACAACATTCAGTATGCCATGGATGACATTTTCCTATTGAATCATTTCATTTGGGATTAATAATGATGGAGTTGCATTCCTATGTGTTGTCCTATGTGTTAATTACTAGGAAGAAATCATCATGTCTTACCTTGACGATCTCATTTCTAGGTCTAGAAAACTCATCATTCACATCATTGAACCTTGCAAAATAATTTTGCAATGTTGTAAGTAAAATATATGTTTAAAACCCCTCAAAATTCATCTTTTCCATCACAACTGATTTTACCACACATAGTTGATCACACTTTTATGGCCTTCCCTGTCCCTCTGCAGACTCTTTGGACCCCATGGACTATTTTTCTACCTTTGATGTTTCCAATATCATCCCTAAAAACACCTATTATTTGTTGTATGCAACTTTTAATCTCTTTCTCACGTATATATGTGGATATCACCCTTAAACCTGTGAACATCAGGATGTGTGCAAAACGCCAAATATTTTTGGAGTTTTCCTTGATGTGGATCCGAGTCACTTGTCTCTTGGCCTTCCATATGCCTCAAGATCACTTAGATTCGACCTTCCATACCCCATTGAAGCACTATATAAGGAACCCTTTGGATACATTGAAGAGGAGGAATTGAAGAGCAAGAAAACTATAGTCCATTGTTGTAGTAGCTTGCTTCTACTTGAGTTTGCATCCCTTTGTCCCTTGGAGAACTTTATGTTATTCCCAAGATTTCCTTTGCTTGTGAGATTTCTATCGATAGATGGAGGATTGAGGTGGTAGAGGCCCAGGTGGAGGACTCAGTTTCTCTGGTTCACAGACGTGCCGACAGAGTTTGTTACTTATGTAATCTTTGATTTACTTAATAGAAATATCTTTTCCTATCCAATGATATGAATTTAAATGAATATTGAATCCATGGATGAGTTTAATTTCTTATGTATCATTGATTATATATGCTAGAGTAGGCCTAACACTATATTATATAGCATGCTTTCCTTGTTTTACTGTTGTTGAGAGTAAATTGCTAAAGTAAGAGAGATTGGAAAAATCTCAACGGGGATCTACAACAACCATCTGGAATAAGGTATGTTTCGAGATCCTTGAGTGTTATATGTTGTATTTATCTTGCACATTGGGAAGGGATTAATTTCTGCAGTTTCTCTGTCTGTTGTGGTACACCCCAAGCCATAGGAAGTTTTCTCCATAACAGAATTGGCAACTCCACTCAGGAGGTTCCTAGTTGTTTTTATTTGGGGGTTTCCAACATTCAATGTGCTTTTGTTGCTCTAATTTCTCTATTTCTATGTCGGGTCTGGGGGAATGATTACCCAGTAGTGTCCCGTAGAACTAATTTTTGTCTCAACTTATCCATTTACCTTTTTTTTAATCTTTCTCTTCCTATACTCAGGTTTTCCTTTCATAGTCATGTGTACACGCATGTTTTCCTGGAATAGTCATGTATGTACACAGGTTTACTAAGAACAATCACGTATGCCCTAATTTTTTGCTTTTTTGGGAAAATTAAGTGTTGCTGGGTGAATTTGGATGATTGTTGAGTCTTCTTTGATGCTTCTAGAGTCTGTATCTCCCCTCTGTTTCTGACCAGAGACTCTTTTTTATTTGAGTTTTGAAAATGTTCTTGTCATTTCATTTTCTATTTTTTGTTTTGAGATTAGTGCATTAGGTCTCTTTTTCCTTAGTACTTTGCTTAGCTGTTGTCTATGAGTGGTTTCGGAGTCTGAGGGTGGTAGAGTCAGATTTTTGCTTTTTATCTCATTTAATTCAAAAATACAAAACATTTTTCTTTTTGCATAGTTATGCATTCTTTGCATTTTGCATTAGCATGGTACTTGCATTAGGTTTTCTTGGTGAATATTAGTCATATTTTCATATAGGAATAATTGCATATACATTTGAAGGAAAAATTTTGCACTTTATGTAGTAGCATACCTTGTTTTTCATTCGACACAATGCATTTGCATTGATTGTTAGGTGTGCATTTTACTTCTTGTTGTGTCATAACATCATTAGTTGCACGACCATTTACCCTCTGAGTAATAAATCCAATTAAAATTAATGCATAATAAAATTAATTACACTCTTTTCTTTTCTAGGGTGCACCAACAAGACTAGGTTTTAGGGTCTTGGAATAGTTCATTGTGAGTTAATTCTCCAAGACCACTAAACAAAACAATTAGGTGTCTGTCCATGTGAGAGTGTGAAATCCTTTATATAATTAGTGTTTCTCAGGATCCTCCTCTTACAAGGTAGTTAAGCACGAGGCAGTGTGAGCAATTATGACTGGGATGACCCCTGATTGTGATTGATTAGCACCAGAGATATTTCTAGGATTATATTCGTATCTGGGGGCCTTTGAGGTATTGGCTAGTGCACCCCTGGGGTACTAGTTGTGCTTTCAAGCTTCAGGCTTTGTTACCCTGCCCATATGGTCAATCCCACCTACGACTGTCTACTTGAGCATTGATTATATCGAGGTGACCTTATGTTCCTTACCTAGGTTATCGAGGGGTATTTGCAGAGGTTATTCTGTAGGTGTCCTGGCCAAGTAGGGGCCGGACAACACAGCCGCTATATGCGTTGATCCGTCGGATCTCAACTTGTGTGCATTAAAAGTTGTTTAAAGAATGCGCTCAACAGGTTAATTAATGGAACAACATTAACAGAAATTAAATGCTCGGAATGGAAATGAAAAACACATTGATAAACAAATATAGAGAAGAAACATAGAATCATAGAGTCACAAACAGAAGTTGATAACGGAGTTCACCCTCTCCACCGGGCTACGTCTCCGGGTCCCTCTCCAATGGGTACCAATCCAATTAATCTCTTTAAAATGGTACAAAAATGGTTCTGGAATCAACTTCAGCAACTGTAAACAGAATGCTGTACAAAGTCTTTAAGACCTCTCTTGAAAATTACAAAATGGTATTCAGTAAGCAAAGAAAACCAATTATAATAGAGAATAGTCGACTTCAAAAAGAAACAGCATCTGGACATTTCACAGCGAAGCTCTCTAAGCTTCTCATAACAGAAAAATCAAAGCTCTGTGCTCTAACAATCTGAATCTCTCCCCCGTCTCTCTGTCCCTGAATGGTGGCCAGCATCCTCTATTTAATTGTTTAGCGAGAGGATAAGTAACAGGTTTGATTCGTCTGCTACAGCTGTTATTTTCTTGATTATCATTACAACCATATGCTATACTGAACCATGCAATCCTGCCAAATCGATTCCCAAGCATTATGTTACCACGACGTTCCATATTCCCGAAATGTTGCAACCAACTCCAAGAACATATGCTGACTCACCATATGTTGCAATGACCTCCACGTACATGTGCTTGCAATGGGATATGCCTCATGTAACGTAACCGTTTGATGCCACCACTAACTTCACAAGTGTCGCAGCATATGAGAACTTCGCCATATACCCAATCCGTTGTCGCAACATACAAATGCCACAGCATATGAGGACTTCACCATATACCCGATCCGCTGTCGCAGCATACAAATGTCGTAGCATATGACTAACCTCCACGAACCATTCGATGTTTAACTTGATGGTGTGCAAACTGCGCAGCCCATGCTACAACTGCGCAGCTCATGCACAACTGCGTTGCACGGCCCATGCTACAACTGTGCGGCTCATGTGCAACTGCGCTGCGTGGCCCATGCTACAACTGCGCAGCTCATGCGCAACTGCGCTGCGCGGCCCATATGATAAGTGTGCACCATGTGATAACTTCATGGCTCCTGCACAAACTACGCTGCGCAGGCTGTGCCATAATTTTTAAGGGGTGGTCGCATATAATGTTTAGCATATGAGTTAAAACCGTAGATTAATAAACCTTGTACCATATTGGATTAGTGTAATTCTTGAAGATGAATAATCCATCGGATCATTACTCCCCATTGGAGAGCTTTTGGACCACCAAAAACTTGAATCATTCTGCAAGTAAGTGAGGGTACAGCTCCCTCACTTTTCCAATCTCCATCCATCTTGCTTTGCTAGGATGCATGCCTTTAAGCCCCACTCAAAGGTACTCATCATTCCCTCTTCATGAAGTCCTTACATTTCTGTCAAGAATAACATCATCCTGCAACTCACTCATATATTCAGGTGCCATATCATCAACTGAAGGAATCTGTATGTTAGTTTCCTCATCCATGATCATAGGAGGCTCATACAGTTTAAGATTCTCAACATTGATAACTGAATAAATTTGCATGTATGGAGGTAAATTCAAGCGAAAATCATTAGTACCGATCTTTTCCAAGATCTCAAAAGGACCATACCTGATAGGCTTAAGTTTTTTACCTTCACCTTTCATTCTTTCTTTGGTGATATGTAACCAAACTCTGTCACCAACCTGAAATTGATGATCAACTCGATGGTTGTCATGCGTGGATTTGTACTTTGCCTGGCTCTTCTCCAACTGTTCCTGAACTACCTGCTGCATTGCTTGGATTCTCTGAATGAACTTTAAAGCTTTATCTGCATCATGATGTCCATCCACTGCATCTTTGCCAAAAGAGAAATCCATCGGTGTTTTTGGCAAATAACCAAACAAGTTTCAAAAGGAGATTTTTTCGTGGAAGAATGAACTGCATGATTGTAAGCATGCTGTATATACTGCAACTGCTCATCCCAAAGTTTAGGATATTTACTAAAATATCCTCTGAGCAGCTGAACCACTGTTCTGTTTACTACCTCTGTTTTCCCATCAGTCTGTGGATGAAAAGTTGTACTTTTCTTAAGTTTAGTATCCATAATCTCCCATAAAGTTGACCAGAATTCTCCCAAGAACCGGGAATCCTGATCAGATACAATAGACATGGGTAGCCCAAAATGTACCCAAATATTCTGAAAGAATAGATGAGTTGTTTGTTCAGCAGTGATTTGTTTGTTACATGGCATTAAGATACACATTTTTCTGAATCTATCCACAACAACATATAGGCAATCATGCCCTTTTCTAGACATAGGTAGTCCCCCTACAAAGTCCATGGAAATTCTTTCCCAAGGACGAGAAGAAACTGGAAGAGGAGTGTACAAACCCAATTTCCTATTGCTAGGCTTACTTGTTGCACACATAACACAACCTCTTATGTATTTAGCTACAGTTTCTTGCATCTGAGGCCAATAACAATGATTCTGTAATAATGATAGTGTTTTACTTACTCCAAAATGTCCTGCAATCAATGAACTATGTGCTTCTCGGATCACATGCACTCTCTCTTTCTCTGGAATACAAAGTTTACCAAGATGATACAAGAGTTGATTATGCACATAATAGTTCTCTTCCTGTTTACCATGTATTAGTGATGCATATACTTTCTTAAAATATTTATCTTCTGCATATTGTTCAATATAACTTTCATGTGTTAATGAACTGTTTTGAAGAATGATTGAAGCATTGGTAGGAGGCCTTGATAACATGTCTGCTACCTTATTATGAATTCCCTTTTTGTACTTAATTACGATACGAAACTGTTGTAAAAATCCCATCCATCTTAAATGCCTACTTTGTTGTATTTTAGTTTGAGATTGTAAATATTGAAGTGGCTAATGATCAGTATGTATGACTGTTTCTTTTCCCATGATATAATGTTTCCATTTCTTCACACTCTGTACTAAAGCATACAACTCTTTATCATAGGTCGGATAGTTACTTACTGCAGTAGAGAACGTTTCTGAATGGTAACAGACTGGCTTCCTCCCTTGCATCAAAAATGCTCCCATGGCAAACCCGCTGGCATCGGTTTCGATCTCAAATGGCTGCTGCAAATTTGGCAACGTCAGAACTGGTGCTGTGCTAATCATTTCCTTCAAAGTGTCGAAGGCTCTCTGATGCTTTCCTCCCCACTGGAAAATTTCTTTAATGCTTGTCAATGCATGTAATGGAGCAGCAATGGAAGAAAACCCAGAAATGAATTTCTTCCAATACTGAACCGCACCTAGAAAAATTTTGATTTTAGTAACAGTGTTAGGCCATGGCCAATTTACAATGATAGCAACCTTGGCTGGGTCCACTCGCAGGTGGCCTCCACTAATAATATGGCCCAGATATACTAAAGAAGTTTTAGCAAATTCGCATTTAGACATTTTTACATAAAGCTTTTCCTTCCTTAGTACATCTAAAACTTTCTTCACATGTACAATATGCTCTTCCCAGGTTTTTCTAAACACTAGGATATCATCCAGATATACAATTACAAAATCATCAATGAATGGACGAAAGACATCATTCATGACCCGCATGAAAGTAGCAGGCGCGTTACAAAGCCCGAAAGGCATCACAAGCCATTCATACAAACCCTATTTTGTTTTAAACGCTCTTTTTCCAAGCATCATTTTCAGCAACACAGATTTGATGATACCCACTATGCAGATCCAATTTTGTAAAATAAGTTGCATGTTTCAACTGATCAAGCAAATCATCAATGCGGGGAAGAGGATACCTATTTTTAATGGTGATTTTGTTAAGGGCCCTATAGTCGATGCACATCCTCCAAGACCCATCCTTCTTTGGAACCAAGACTATAGGAGAGTCACAAGGAGAAGTGCTTGGTCGGATGACCCCCTTCTCAATCAGCTCCTGAACCTGCTTCTTGATTTCCTCATTCTGCATTACAGACATCCGGTACATAGCTATGTTCGGGAGTGGCACATCCTGCTGCAAATGTATCTCATGTTGAATCTCTCTCTTTGGTGGTAACCCTTTCAAATATTGAAACAAATCATCATACTCAGAAATGATTTCCATCAGTTCAGACTTATGCTTAGGGTCACATCCTTCCAAATATTTAGAGATCTCATCATTTTTCACCTTAACCATCATTAACACAAAATTATTACTAGCATTTACCAGCCTCTTCATTTGTCCTGTAGAAACTATTGCTAGATTGGTTTTTATCTTATGTGCTCATACAATATATTCTACACCATCTTTAAAAAGATGATACTTATTCTGCTCTCTGTAAAAGACTGCTTTCCGGTCATACAAATATGGACTCCCAAGCACAATTCCACAAATGTCAAGTGGTACTACATCTAGTTCTACCTCATCTATGAACTTTTCAGTAATTGCAAACATCAATACACATTTTTTTGTAATTTGCAATCGTGTATCATTAGTAACCCAACCAAGAGGATAGGGATTTTCATGAGGCATAGTAACTAAATGCAATTTCTTAACCACTTCTTCTGATATCAGATTTACTTGTGAACCACTATCAAACAATGTATCAATCTTTGTGTGACTTGCAATGCCATGAACATGAAACAGTGCACTTCTATTTTTATCATTTTGCTTAGAAGTAGATGGCAGATTTGTACTTGCACTAGAACTTGATTTTGCATCAATGGGAAGTGAGATACTTTTATTCTTACCCTGGATTCCGACAGTTGTAACCTTTGTTTCATCACTTGAGTCGGATCCTAAGTCTTGAATAACTACTGCAGCAGCTTTTGATTTTCCTTTATCTTTGTTTCCTCCATACTTCTTGGTTCTTAACTCCGGATGAAGTTTTCAACACTTAGAGACATCATGTCCCTTCTGACAATGCGAACATGTAGGATTTTCACCTTCTTTCTTAACAGTAGCCATCTTCTTTTTCCCTGTATCTTTACCTTTCAGTTTGCTGTCAAATTTAAAGGATTTCTTCACAAAAGTATCATTAGCATGCTTACCCTTGGCTTCTAAATGTGTAGCTTGAACACATACATCATCCAAGGTACTGGGGTTAAACATCAACAAAGTATGTCACAAATAAGAATGCATGCCACCAATGTACTTAAGAAGAGTTTCCTGGGTATCTAATGCAACATTCAATGCAATATCCCTCTTTCTAAATTCATGAGTATATTCTTGAATGATTTGTCCTTTAGCTTGTCTAAAAGTTTGCCAGCTCATTATTAATTGTTGCATGTGACCTAAAGGATAAAATTGCTTCCTTAATACTTCAATGAATTCATTCCAAACTGAAATAATTTTACCATTCTTTCGAAGATCTTGCTGAATCTTGCTCTCCCACCAAGTAAGAGCCATTTCACTCATTCTCAAAGTGGCCAATTGAATTCTGGAAGGGTCATCAGTAATTCCCTGCACCCTACAATATATTTCAAGCTGCTTGATCCAATTGTCTAACTTTTCAGCATCTAAATCTCCATTATAAATTGGAAATTCAAATTTTACATCCAATTTGAAATAAGGCATATTGGGACTTGCATTATTTGAATGAGAAGTATAAGAAGAAGAGAAATTTTGATTAGTTTCAGGAGGATCACCATCACCTCCTATTCCTCTACCATTTTCTTCCTTCTTCACTTCTGCATCTTTGGATGAAGATCCTTCTTCCTTATTCTTCCTTTCTGCTCGCTCATCGAGTAGAATTTTCATCATGGCTTTCATGCTCATAAAAGCCTCCAGAAAATCAGTTTCTGAAATAACAGGTTTTTCCCGTTCTGTATGCCCTTCTTCTTCCCCTCGTGGAGAAGACATGGTTCTTGAGAATGTTCTCCTTGAGCCAATCTCAGGATCTCCTTCAATTAATTCTCCTTCACCATGCTTTAACCTGAACCTAGTAAGCATTCACAAACTTGCACAAGTAGTTAACCTGATCTGATACCATAACATGATCCGTCGGATCTCAACTTGTGTGCATTAAAAGTTGTTTAAAGAATGTGTTCAACAGGTTAATTAATGGAACAACATTAACATAAATTAAATGCTCAGAACGGAAATGACAAACACACTGATAAACAGATATAGAGATGAAACACAGAATCAGAGAGTCACAAACAGAAGTTGATAACGGAGTTCACCCCCTCCACTGGGCTACGTCTCCGGGTCCCTCTCCAATGGGTACCGATCCAATTAATCTCTTTAAAATGGTACAAAAATGGTTCTGGAATCAACTTCAACAACTGTAAATAGAATGCTGTACAAATTCTTTAAGACCTCTCTTGAAAATTACAAAATGGTCTTCAGCAAGTAAAGAAAACCAATTATAATAGAGAATAGTCGACTTCAAAAAGAAACAGCATCTGGACATTTCACAGCGAAGCTCTCCAAGCTTCTCATAACAGAAAAATTGAAGCTCTGTGCTCTAACAATATGAATCTCTCCCCCGTCTCTCTGTCCTTGAACGGTGGCCAACATCCTCTATTTAAGCGTTTAGTGAGAGGATAAGTAACGGGTTTGATTCGTCCGCTACAGCTATTATTTTCTTGATTATCATTACAACCATATGCTATACTGAACCATGCAATCCTGCCAAATCACTGCCCAAGCGTTATGTTACCACGACGTTCCATATTCCCGAAATGTTGCAACCAACTCCACGCACATATGCTGACTCACCATACATTGCAATGACCGCCACACACATGTGCTTGCAACGGGCTATGCCTCATGTAACGTAACCGTTTGATGCTACCACTAACTTCACAAGTGTCACAGCATATGAGAACTTCACCATATACCCGATCCGCTGTCGCAGCATATGAGGACTTCACCATATACCCGATCCGCTGTTGCAGCATACAAATGTTGCAGCATATGACTAACCCCCACGAACCATTCGATGTTTAACTTGATGGTGCGCAAACTGTACGGGCCATGCTACAACTGCACGGCTCATGCGTAACTACGTTGTGCGTCCCATGCTACAACTGCGTGGCTCATGCGCAACTGGGCTACGCGGCCCATGCTACAACTGCGCGGCTCATGCGCAACTGCGCTACACGGCCCATGCGATAAGTGCGCACCATGCGATAACTACGCGGCTCCTGCACAAACTGCGCTACATGGGCTATGCCACAATTTTTAAGGGGTGGTCACATATAATGTTTAGCATATGAGTTAAAACCGTAGATTAATAAACCTTGTACCATATTGGATCAGTGTAATTCCTGAAGATGAATAATCCATCGGATCATGCGTTGAACCTGAGCACCACTATAATTGGTTACGAACATCTGCTTGTTGTTTATGGGAGTCTCAAGCCTCTCCTAGGTGAGACATACCTGCTTCATTCAAGAGCTCACATATCCTACCCTTGGTTTGCTTGTGATTTGGCTTTACATGTTTATTTGTATGCTCTTTGCAGCTAGTTTTCCTAAGGTTTGCATAATTATATTGAGTCTTTTTATTTTTTGATTCATTGTGGATTCGAGCATGGCACCTCGCCATTCTCATCATTTAGCAGGACTTCCACCTTCCACGTCTCCTCCTCCTTTGGGAGAGAGAACCAGACAATCCAGGCGGACTACTTCTCACTTTGATTCACACACCATGGGAGATCATGAGGATGAGATTCCAGAGATGTCTTCTCCACCTCACAAGGTTGGAGAGGAATATCCTACTAGCACATATGATCCTATACATGAACAACCTTCACGATCTGGTTATGATCCCCAATTCATAGGTCGTCGATATTGGTTTCCAGGTGACGAGACTCACTATGAACCCACAAGCACTAGTAATGTTAGATATGATATACCTAATATTCCTGAGTCCGATATGGCATATCATGTTGAGTCGAAAATTGACCTTGGCACTACGCCTGGGGGCACTCCCACTCTTTTCCATGCGGAGAGGTTTGGGGGCACTAGTCACATTGCACCTTCCATCTCGGTGTTGGAGGCTTTTTCACATGCTCCTAATAGGACTAGTGTTAGTAATCCTATTCAAATATCAGGACTGAGATGAGTGAACATTGGGAACACCACTTACATTCCTTCACATGTCCCTTCATCCTCGAACCCTATTCCTTTGAATGTGTTTTTAACAACTCATCCTCCCCATAATTCATGTGGGCCTTTAGGCCAGAATGTTGCTACTAGCCATGTTCATTTTGTGACTGCTACCACAGTCATATCTTAGAGTAGAGTACCTCCTATTGTGTCAATGGGTCATGTACCTGTTTCTAGATCATCTCATGTTCCACCTTATGGAGCTCCCCATATACCAACCTATGGACCTTCTCATGGTACATCACATGGAACACCTAATGGATCTTCTCATGGATATTCTTATGGACCATAGTATGGAAAAAACCACCAACCCTATGGGTATGGGTATCAAAAACCCACTTACTCTTCTAACTATGGCTTTGTAGCGCCTCATAATCAAGGTACCTCATATCACAATGCTTCCATGCAACCCTACATGCGTCAAATGGGAGGAGGTTATTATGGCCAAGGCCATGGTATTTATAGCAATCAACCTTACATGAATCAAAACTATTAGGGAGCATGGAATCAACTGGCTCAACCTAGACTCCCTTTCCTTGTGGCATTGAACTTACCTGACTTGTCAAGATTGATGAACGATCCTGTGTCTCATGATCTGGCATGACCGACAGTTCCTACCAAGCTTCCTTCAGACATTCCTAAGTTCGAAGGTAAGGCTGGTGAAGATCTTGGTGAGCATGTCACCACTTTCCACCTTTTGTGCTCTTCCAATTCCTTACATGATGATTCCATTTGTTTGAGGCTATTTCAATGCACCCTAATGGGTCCTGCGGTGAAATGGTATATAGACTTACCAAGGGGTATTATACTACATTTGATGATCTTGCACTAACTTTCCTTAATCATTTACAGCTACTCGTATGTTACAATGTCAGTACCAAACTCTTGTCGACCTTTCGGCAAGATAAAGCCACACACATTTTGGATCATATTCAAGAGTGGCGTAGATGGAAATGGTTAATCAAAGATTTTATACCACCAGAGTTTCTTCTTGAGTGGTTCCTCAAATCATTGTTACCTTACATCGCGAAGGATGTTTCTACATCGGGAGTTCAAAACTAGGAACAAGCTATTTTTAGGGCACAAGAGTTGGATTTGATCTATGCTCAGACCGGACTTTTGTATGAGATTACACCTAATGCTCCTAGGTCCAATTTCAACCCCAAGATCAAGCCTGGGCCACATGCCAATGGTATTGTGGGCTCTACAAGTACCAAACCTGCGAACTCGGTTGTGAAATAAGTGAGCCAATTGTCAATTAACCAATCTGCATCGAGACAAGCTACAGCTTTGTCTCAACCTACCCAATCGACGAATGTACTTTCCATGTAATCATCGAACTCGAAAGGCAATGGTATTGTGGGCTCTACAAGTACCAAACCTGCGAACTCGGTTGTGAAATAAGTGAGCTAGTTGTCAATTAACCAATATGCATCGAGACAAGCTACAGATTTGTCTCAACCTACCCAATCGACGAATGTACTTTCCATGTAATCATCGAACTCGAAAGGAAACCAACAACCTGGAAGGAATAAGAAAAAAGGAAAAAATAATCATAAGGGTGAGAACAAGAACGAAAAATCTAATAATAAAGACAAGAACACTAATGTTGTGGGGGACAAGCAGTCTAAATGTAAGGTGAAGTTTCCTTGCAAGTTGTGTAAGGATGACCATCTCACTCACTTGTGCCCTCGTATGGAAGATGCCTTGAGCTTCATAGCACAGGGCCTAGCTATGTTAACTAATCTGTTACCCAAAAATCAAAATATGAACTCGAGGACCGTTGATCCTGTTGTGCATCAATCGAAAATCAAAATCTGTCGGAGGCCAATATTGTTCATGGTTGCATCAACATGGTGCATGCTGCTAAAGTTGTGACTCATGTGAAAGATTATGGTTCGTCACAACCAAACCTTGGGAACGAACCTTCCCCACCCGAGAGCCCTTTGCGAATCAAAAATCCTATAGATAAACCTAAAGCTCCACCTCACATTCCTAAGGGAGTCTTAAAGCGTTTGAGTGACAATCATAATGCTCAAGCCACCCAGAACTATTCAGTTGTCAAGGATTTGGGCCAGACTCCTTGTTTGATTTCCGCGTTAGAAGTGCTTTAGACTTGTCCCCCGCAGAGGAAAGCTTTGTTGTCTTCTCTTGGGGTTAGTGATGATAACTCTTCTACCATGATCAAATTTGAAACCTTGGGAGTGCAGCCTCTCTTGCCTTACTACATGTCTCTTTTGATTCATGTAGAGTGTCTTAACAACACCGTCAAGTGTACTGTCATTGATGAAGGTGATACTGCTTCCGTGATGTCTTTGTCATGTTGGAAGGGTTTGGGTTCTCCCGTGTTGTCCTAATCCTCCACTATGTTGACAATTTTCGATGGTAGATCATTTTTTCCACACAGGATTCTTCCTTCTCTAGAGGTCCAACTGGGAGGGAAAGGTCGTCACGATCGAGGTCAAGGTGGTTGATGCGCCCCTAGACTACAATATTTTACTGGGTAGTAATTGGATGTATACTATGCAAGTCGTAGCTTCTTCCCTCTTTTGAGTGATATGCTTTCTGTTTAATGGGAATATTGTTACAATTTATCAAAAGTCACTCCATAGTCTAAGTGTCAATGCATCATCAGGAGCTTCTATCCTAATTATCGATCATTCTCAGCCGGCAACTGGGAGTGTGGGCGTAGGTATGTATCATTCTCTTATGGGAACCTTTAGTTGTCCTGCGCCCATTCTAATGATTGGGTCTAGTTTTGGTGGGGCTTCATCCTCGTTAAATTCGATGTCTTTTCGCACTACCCATATGGAAGATCCATGAATTATTCCTTCACCGAGTACTTCGAGTGTGCCCGTTGAGATAGACGTGCCATTGCCTACAACAATGGTGGCGTATCAAGCGAATCTTGATCAGGTTGTAGAGCCTAGTCCTTCCTCTTCATGGATGGAGGAGGAGGACCCATATGTGCAGCCTGCATGGGTAGTAGAGTCATCTCACTCACATGATTGCCTCAATGATTTTTTTCCATCGGATGAAGCTATTCTTGAGGCCATCTCTGGGGTTGAGAAACCTTGGGAAGAGTTGCATCATCAATCATATTTTCTTTGTAAGCTCAATCCTATGGAGTGTGATGACCTTAGGGAGATTCTTAGCGAGAATATTGGTAGCCCTATGGTTCCATTAAGCTCTCTTAGTCATATGTTTGATGGAAACATGGATAATTTATCACCAACCATTCCTATCAATATTTCTCGTGATCCTGGAAAGGTTGAGAATGTTTACATTGGGGCGGGTTGTTCCCCCGATGAGATCAAGGAGTATACTAAGTTTTTCAAATAATTTTGTGACATTTTCACTTGCTCATACAAAGAAATGTCAGGTATAGACCCTCGTATTGTCGAACATGAGATCAAAACGTATCCGGATGCAAAATCGGTTCGACAACGTTTGTGTGCAGTAAATCCTAGAAAAGCACTCGCCATTAAGGCTGAGATGGAGAAACTATTGAAAGTTAGTTTTATCTATCTCATTCCCTTGATGGAGTGGGTTTCAAATCCTGTTCCGGTGGATACGAAGAAGGGAGCGATCTGTATATGCACTGATTTCCATGACTTAAATCGTGCCTGTCCTAAGGATAATTTCCCCACACCATTTATTGATCAGATTTTGGATGAGTGTGTCGGGAGTGAGGTATTTTCCTTTATGGACAGTTTTTCCGGATATAATCAGATTCATATCAAGCCCGAGGATCAACATAAGACCGCATTTATTTGTCCTTGGGGTACTTTTGCATATCGAAAGATGCCCTTCGGCCTTAAAAATGTCGGAGCTACATTTCAGCGAGCCATGACCTTAATATTTCACAATATTAAAAAGATTATCGAAGTACATTTGGATGATCTTGCTGCTCACTCTTGTTTGAGAGTGCGTCATCCATATCATTTGAGATTAGTGTTTGAAAGATGTTGTCATTACCAGGTTCATTTAGATCCTCATAAGTGCATCTTTTGCATGACTATTGGTCACTTTCTATGATTCATCGTATCCAAGGAGGGTATAAGAGTCGATCCCTTAAAGGTTGAGGCAATACTTCAATTGTCTCCCCCACATAATATTAGACACATTCAGTGTTTGCAAGGCATGGAAAACTTCTTGAGGATATTCGTGGTTAATTTTGCCAATTTGACTAAAGGCTTTATGCGTCTTCTGAAGAATGACACCCCTTTTTACTGGGATGAGCGAGCCTAGTATTCCTTTGATGCTCTTAAGCGAGCCTTAGAAACGACCCCCGTGCTTAGTTCACCAGACTATAGCTGTGATTTCTTGATTTATGTGGCTGCATCTATGGAGACAGTTGGTATGGTTTTGGTTCAGGAGGATGAGGAGCTCCATGAGCATGTCATATATTATTTGAGCTAAAACCTTATAGATGCGGAACTTCATTATTCCAATGTTGAGAATCTTGTCTTAGCCATTGTTCATGTGGTTCAGCATTTGAGACATTACATTCTCCTTCACCAAATCTTGGTCATACTAATATCAATCCATTTTAGTTCATCCTCACTAGAAGGATTATTGGGGGAAAATACAATAAGTGGATTGTCATTTTGCAAGAGTTTGATTTCGAGTTTGTTTCGGCGAAATCAAAGAAATCGTTGATCTTTGCGAAGCTTATATCTAATTTTCCAAGTTTGGAGGAGGAGGAGGTTTATGAGGATACTTTTTTCGATGAACATATTTTCCTTATCTCAACTGTGGACCCTTGGTATGGGGATATCATTGTACATTTTCAAACATTGAAGGTCCCTACTCACCTTTCACGGGATGAGCGATGACGATTACGTCATGTAGCTAAGAAATACCTTATAGTGGATAACACTTTGTACCACCGTGGGGTAGATTCCATTTTACGTTGTTGTTTAACCCATGATGAGGATGAGGTTGTGCTGAATGATTGCCACGAAGGGGCGTGTGGTGGTCATTTATCTGGGATTTCTACAGCCCAAAAAATCTTGAGAGCGGGATATTTTTGGCCGTCCATCCTCAAAGATTGCGTTAATGCGGTCAAGAAGTGCCACCCTTGCCAGGTGTTTGCACACAATATGTGCTCGTGTCCAGCCCCATTACATCCTATTGTCACCATCGGCCCCATCACCAAGTGGGGGCTTGATTTTATGGATTGCAACCCAACTTCGGCTGGGGGGAATCATCACATTATTGTGATTGTCGATTACTTCATGAAATGGGCAGAGTCTATGCCCACAGTTAAATCCGACAGTGAGACAGCCGCACATTTCATTTTCAACCAGATTATCACCCGGTTTGGCATTCCAAAAGAGCTTGTCACTCACCATGGTAGGCACTTTCAGAATAAAATGATGGAAGAGTTGGCTTCCAAGTTAGGGTATAAGAAAGAGCATTCATCTTCTTATTACCCTCAGGTGAATGGACAAGTTGAAGCAGTGAACAAATCACTTAAGTCTATTCTCCAATGAACCATCACACAAAGCAAGACTAATTGGAATATTATGTTGTATCCTGCTTTGTGGGCCTATAGAACCGCAGTTAATACTTCCAACGGTTTCTCTCCATATTAGCTTGTTCATGGGGTGGAGTTATTTTTACCGGTTGAATGCGAAATCCCTTCTTTGAAGCTAGTTATAGAACTTTTACTTGACACTTCTGCATTGGAAGAGCATTTGGTCCACTTAGAGTATCTTGATGAGCAGCGCCGAGATGCCTTGGTGGCTCTAGAGGTTAACAAGCATCGCGTCAAGGTCCAATATCATAAGTTTGTCCATCCAAGGAGGTTTAATGAAGGTGAATTGGTCCTTTTGTGGGATCAAGCTAAGGAACCCTTGGGGGCAGGGAAATTTAATCCCATGTGGAATGGTCCTTACGTGGTTAAATGAGTCTTAGAGAAAGGCACCTATGAGCTAGTTGATTATGAAGGGAAAACCTTAGCGAAGCCTAGAAATGGGCTCTATCTCAAAAATTACTATGCATGATATTCAACCAGGGCTGATTGTTGTATATTACTGTACAGTTTTGCATTGCATAGTTAGGTTTTCTTATGGTGATCAGGTTTGTTGATTATCTTTTGTTTCTTATGGAAAATGTCGATGGAGTCTTCTATTTACATAGGATTCACTGATGGTGCTAGCCACTACACTCAAAACTTAGCTTCGGCTGCTTGGGTGATTTATACTCCTATGGGTTAGGTATTGTCTTCAGGAGGTGTATGTTTGCGGCCCTCTTTAAACAATGTTGTTGAATATAGTGCTTTCATTGAGTTATTGCATGATGCCATTTCACATGGTGTTCATTCTCTTGAGGTACGTCTTGATTCACAGTTAGTGGTTTCACAGCTTAAAGGCTTGTATTGCATTAGGGATTCGACATTATTGCGAAGATTCTTATGTGTTAGATTGCTAGAACGACAATTTGAGAATATAACATACATTCATGTTCCAAGAATTTTTAATCAAGTTGCTGACTCATATGCTAACTATGTGTTAGATTGGAATTNCATAAACATACATTTTACACACATGCAAATATAAATAAAATCGATCATCATAAAAAAATTTCATTAACATCCAAAAAGTGACGTCATAATACATAAGTTTTATATACAAAATTGGGGCTTTCGAGCCACCAACACATAATACAAAATCATACAAAAATGAATAAACTTAGGTCTCTAAGCCTGAGGAGGAGGGAGGTTCTGATCATGATAGAGCACTACGGCACTAGCTAGCCATTGAAATAGTTGAACCCATGCTCATGGTACACCAACCACCTGGCGCTACATAGGCTCAAGTAAGTCCTCAACTTCCGCCATGGGTACCTTGTGTGTCAAATGAACAAAGTTTGTGTGGATGCTTTGGAGCATCCGCTCCACATCCGCATCCATGATATCATCTCCTCTTCCCCTCCGTCGATGATGAGGGAATCCTTCTGGCCGTTGTGGTCCTACATCTGCATATACATGACAGATTGTCACTATGTGTCGTCACACCAAAAATATGTCTTTTTAGTCAATATATAAAAAAACACAAAAAAAAATTAAATAATTCGAAACTTAAAAAGTGGGTTTGGGATTCTTTACCTATGCCACCATAAGCTGCTCTTGGTGGTAGTGGCATATCTGGATCTCCACGAAAGTGTATCCCTACATAGGGGTAGTCATCTATGGAAATGATCTGTCTCCGCCACCATGGAAATAAATATGTTGGGTAGGGGTTAGCCACCCTACCTCCGCCCAGTCTGCGCATGACATTCTCCCAGTGTCTCTAGGTTAGATCTCAGAATCCATGTGTAGGAATGTCTACCATAGGTCTTAGCCCTGGAACCTGCTCAAAGAAAAACGTGCTCAGTATACTGTCGAACCCAAATTTCTACACCCTGCCCATCTTGCAGTCACTGAGCTGTCATTTCATGTTGCTCAACAGTGTCGTACTCTATTCATACACTGTAGGTTTCATGCACTCTACCACATAGAACATCATTGGCCGTGAGTCCTGGTGGAGTGAAGCCAACCCTGCAATTCTGCCTACTGCCAAAAGTATGGCCTTCAACCCCAGAATCTGGATAGAGTTTGTCAAGATTTGACTCCCAACCTTTTCCATCTCTGGAAAGCAGTACACAACTATGTACTCATCTATGGTCAACCCGCCTCCTGCCCCACAAGATTGAAGGTTCACCATCTCTCCTCATCGGGACAAACCGGTGATGAAATAAATGCCCTCAACCTCAATGCTGAGTGACATCCCATCTATATTAAATGTCTTAGATTTTGGATCCTAATAGTCCACCAGTAGCTGGAGTATTCTTGGCTTGGCTCTCAGGCTGCAAAGACACCAAAACTTGTAAAAGCCACATTCCCATAATGCTTTTTGGGCCATGATATCACCTTCCATAGCTTCCTCAACAATCACCATGCTCTCTTTCTCTCAACTCTAGCACCATCCTGCATAAAAACCAAGTTTTTTTATCAGTATTTTCCCTTTAAAACCTTATTTGCGTCCCTATACATGATTGTTCTCAAAACAGTCGCGTATGTATGTGGATTTCGGTGCATTTTCCATGCATGGTGAGCCCTATACACGGAAGAAGGCTTGATTTCACATGGGCCAAAATGAACAAGTATGGATGGCTCAAAAAATAAAATAGACCATGAAATTTGAAAAAAATTGCATCAAAATGAAAGAGGAGGGCATGAGAATCTACCTGGATCAAACGGGGGAGGAATCCGTCGGATGATGCTCCTGGAATTCACTTCTGAAGTTTTGAGCTCAAATGCACTATGTTGGGTAAAAATTTCAAATGGTATAGAAATTTTTGAATTTTTTACTATTTATAGAAAAAATTTGAAATTTTTACCCACTTTCTATAGTTTTTTACCATTTTGGACCGTTTGAACTAATTTGATGTTGTAGGAATCCATTTTGAGTGTGGTTTGACCGTGGCTTTGATCCGTTCATGTCTAATGCAGGTATTATGTCTAAACTAGCATATAGGTTAGGTTTCACATCCATTTGCACTTTGCATAACCTTATGACCATTTCATTTTAACCTTAGGTACGAAACCATTCCATCTTGTCACAGAACCTTCTTGTTTTTTTTAGAAGTGACATGCTATGAATGGTAGAGATTTACCATACATGGGTACCCTAGTTAGATCCTGTTTTGCAGTTGGTGCCCATGCTGGAATTTCTCCTTTAGGGTGTGGGAGTCCTTTGTATAGTACCACCATGACTTTGAGCAAGAGCTTCATACTCCTCTTGACCTTTATGCTGGCCATTTCCTTGGGAATCCCTTGTATATGTCAAGTTGTAATTGCATTATCATGAGTTTTTCTTGCCTTATTAAGCCTTATGCCGTCTTCCCTAACTTTGATTATAAGCCATATAGCCCGAGCTTGTCTCATGTCTAGTCAAGCAGTTCCTTTTTATATATCTTTTGCAGCTTGATTCCCCATTTTTTTTACTGAGAGGGGACTTTCCCCCGAGTGTCATTATCCTGTACATGTTTCCTTAAATTGAGCATTGGTATGTTCCACTTCTTGGAACTAGTTTTTTTGACCCTTAAAACTCGTCTCCTCCTAGATTTGTAACTATAACTCACTTTTATTCTTTTTCAAGATTTTCAAAATATCTGAAAAATTCCAAAAAAATCAAAAAACCAAAAAGTCGGACAGGAAAAGATGTTATCTTTGGCAGCAGTCGAGTCGTGTCTCCTTCGAACAGAGCACTGTATATCACATCTGTTGGTTGGGTTAGTAGTTTGAATTTAGTAGTTGTACTCATTTTTCTAAGTTTACCTCCATCGACTGGTTAAGCTTCCAGTCTCTATGGAGCCCCTGTTGATACCTCCTGTGTCGTAGAGATGTCCCAGTTTTTATATCAAGTCTATGCTGCCTACATTCAGTCACCATTCTCCTTTATGCTCTTGTTTGAAAGAAGTTGAAACTTAAGTTGGTCATTCCTCGGTTGTCTTGACTTTGCATGTTGGCCATTCCCGGTACTATTACTAGTTCGTGCACATCTTGTTCGATTCCTTCCACATTATAGAGTGTTGCTGAGTACCTTGTGTAGGTTAATGGGGGATGCCTTAATTCCCTCCTTCCAACGGATTCCATCCTATCGACTTCGGATCATTTATTCTGGGATAGGAGTCTAGAGTCATTTGAGTGCCTTGAGACTTACAGTTATCAGTGGTAGGTTCTCTTGCCATCGACAGTTTTGGGAATACATCAATGTCCTCTGATCGATGTATTCTTCCAAGTGTTTGAACTCAACACATTTATTCGTACTTGTTATATTTCACTCTAGTACCTTTATTCCCATTTTCATTATCGGTGGGTGATCTCGTGTCTGTTAATGGTATACATCAATGGCCAATAATCAGATGAAGGAATACTATGTTCGACCTTGACACCTCTATTCACATAGTAGGACATGTACTCGTAGTGGTTGGTGTAGAATACTTTCTAGATTTATGGAATTTCATATATGCTACCTCCTTAATTGTGCCAGTGTTCATGACATTTTAGCTCTCGTGACTTGATTCGTGTATGTCAGATATATTCATCCATTATGGAGATCTTGATCCATTGTATATCTTGAGCTTTCATGGAGATCTTGATCCTTTGTATATCTTCATCATGGAGATTCTGATCTATTATATATTGTATGTGGCGATGGCCACACATGTCACATTTTGTATATCATGCCTATTCATGGCCATTGTACTCTTATGTATCTGGGATTGCTATATGTATTTGCAGTCATATGCAAAGATTGATTATTGTACTATACTGTTGGATGGTTGGTTCTTCCACCTGTTCTTCTGTTGAAATATTGTAACTTCGAATAATATTCTATATGTATTTCCTTGTGGTCCCTGATGGTCCTACCGGGAGAACCACTTGTATTACTTTGTACCCCAATGCTCATAATCAGAAGAACTAATAAGAGTCATGAGGAAGTCCCCTCTAATTGTAAAGGTGGGTCATTAGCACCCCATTGTGGTTACTTGAGCCTACATGTGTAACTCAATCCTACATGATTAAATTGATCCTACATGACAGATGAGATAACTTAAGTGAATGGATGAATATAAATAGAGGTGTAGTGCTCCTCATTTGGAACACACACTCTCACTTGTGTAGCGCATTAGTGGAGAAGAGAAGTAGCTGGAGAAGGAGGAGGATCTGGCTTTGATCTCCTTGCTGGTTTTATCTTTTATCTTTTATCTTTTTGGGGCATCTATATTGAGGAAGCTTTTGCTGGGTTTTTCCCTTTAGGGTTTTCCCAAGATAAATCTTTGTGTTCCTTTTGTATGGTTGTGCTTGTCTATCTTTTAGTGATCATGTTTATATGCTTTTGTTATGAAAATGAAATGAAGTACTGATGTCTTAGCTAAGCATATGAAAATTTAACATGGTATCAGAGCCACCCTGAAAGAAGACATTGTGTAGCTAAAGAATCTATGGATTCTTTTTTTTTTGTCTCTATTCATGATTGATCATCAAAATAAGGCTAGACTGACTCTCCATTGAAGGGCGCATCTTTCTGTCGAAGCGGAATTCAATTCCGAGCATTTTCAGTTTTGGTGCGGAAAATTAGGGCTTTCTACAGAAGAAGAATTTTTGAGTGAGCCCAGCATAGGATTTTTCTCCTCATAAAAATAAAATTTTAGAGACCTAGATCAAGAAATTTTGTTGGGTGAAACTCTGGGAAAGTCAAACCCTAGTTTGACCCCGATCTGGAAAAACCCTAAATACTAAAACTGCTAAGTTTTGGTACATTCTCTATATCCTGATATTGGCAAAGGATCAGGAGTTGAAAATTTCCGTGCCCAAATATAAAATCTTGATTTACACTATGTCCAAACTTCAGCCTCATATTCGCTATATTCTGGGAGATATGATCCCTCCAAGTTAGGGTTCCAGCCTCTTCCATAAATCATCCCTAAACAGGACACCTGGGGAGAATTTCTGTAGCATGGGCTACAGAGGTCCAAATGGAATTCCTAAATATTTTCCAGAAATAACACGGACTTTAATTTCTTTGATCCAAATTTCAGAACCTGAAGATGAACCAGTGACATGTGGCATGTCGTACAACTGCAATGTTCTGAACAGTCCTGTAACAGGTCACCTTGGTAAAATGATAATAAATTCAAATTGGTGAAACAAATTCTGATGAAAATTATGTTGTTGGATCAGGGACATGCGAGGTTACCTCAGTGAGAAATTTCAGACATAGAGGAGTATTACTTTCGGATATATCACAGAACCAGTAACAGGCATTTTTGGAGAAGAAATTGGAAAACTAGGGCTTCCTGCTCCGAGAGCTTCCCTCCACTGTTTTCAGAAAAGGAGTACATTGGACAGCTCCAATTGAAGAGATATATATTTATATCCAATAATATATAAATATTCTAAGTTTTGAAAATTAGGGTTTCTCTGACAAATCCTAGATCAGCCAGCTCCAGAAGCAGGACGGACACCTCAAATTGGTAAGATCTAATATTTTGCTATTTGCATTTGAGGTTCTCATTTCAAAATGATCTATCACATCAGCTTGATGATAAGCTTGGTGAAGTTGAAAAATTCCAAGCATGGAAGTATTTGATCTCTCTGAAGAAAATGAATTGGACACCTACATGAGTAGAGAGGTTCCAGTTCTAGAGGGAGATGAGCCTCAAAGACTTACACAAGAAGAACTTGATCAAGGCCAAGAAGATCATTGTTGATTCAATCATAGATCAACTTATACCACAAGTGTCTTCCCTAAAGACACCAAATATGTTTGATTCCTTGATCAAGCTATTTGAAGATAAGAACTTAAATCAGAAGATGGCTTTGAGAATACAGTTGAAGAATGTGAAGATCCAGAATGCAGAACAACTTGAAGTGGTAGAAGAAGAAGTATGTAGAAGTGGTGATAGCCACCTTGAATGGCCTCCCAGGATCATGGGATTCATTCATGTGAAGACTGTATGCCAGAAGTAAGTGATTACTTTTAGCTCGACTAATAAGAAGAGAAGAAGAAGATGGGAAAAATTGAAGATCAAGCTCTCATCATTCAAAGAAGATCCCTCAAGCGATGAGGAATATGAAAAACTCAATTCTTGAAGAACCTCTTATTCATCTTATCATTTGGATAAGAAATGATGATTTCATGAATGAAGAAGATGATAAAGCAGAATGATCAAGATGGAGTCTACCCACGAAACAAATAAAAGATAAGTATTCAATTTCCATTTCATGATATTGTTTTGTTATGCATTTGATTGTATTCAGTTGATGTGTTATGCATGATAGATTGTTTACATTAATACTACTAACATGCATGTGATGGGTAAGTAGCTCATGGCGCTATACAACTCTCCATTGCTACTTATGAAACCTCTTTGCTGACATATTGGATTAGTGCACAATCTCAATGATGTCATGGTAAAGATGGAAGACATCTAGAAAGTTTCCGTGAGACATGGATGAATGTTTTATTGGCTAAACAATTGTATGATGCATAATAATGTGTCATTATGCATATGTTTTATAGTTCTAACCATGCAACTGGTGCATTTGAATTGTAGGAAAGGTCCTATACAACCTTCTACAAGAAAAGAAGGATGAGACTTGTTTCGAAGAACAAGTGATGACAATTCAAGATTCACTCCAATGAACATGAATCTGAAGCTCCCAGGGTCAGAGACACCATGATGGAAGAAAGAGAAGGTTACTAGGATGGAAGTTGATTTTGTCACTATCATGGAGCAAAAGGAAAAGTTATGACATGATATATAGTAACTGGAAACTGGAATTGAATTCACCTGTCATGATGCTCCTGATGTTAGTACTTCACCGGAGATGATTGTGGAAGAAAAAGTGGCCAAGTTGGGGGAATTCATTACTGACTTCTCACAGATAATTGGGGAATTGAAAGCAAAGCTAGTTCCTAGCTCTTCCCTAGAATTTATGAAGCAGAGACAGACAAAATTCACGGACGATGTCGAAGCTATCAAGGAAGTTGTGGTGTATTGTTCCAAGGAATATGTGGAGGTTTCCCAGTATTTGGGAGACTTAGTAGATGATGTAAAGATAGAAGGAATTACAGAATGGTTAAGTGCACCTGGACAAAATGTGGATAAGTTGCAAGTATTTCTCAAGACTCACTCCCCAATCGATAAAATAATCAAGGATGTTGAACTAAAGTCACTAAAGAAGAAAGTGGGTAATCTACAAACACAACAATAGAAGAGGATGAAAATGGTTGAAGAAATGCAGGAAGATGTAGAGAGAGTTGTTGCAACAAATGGGCCTATCCAAGATGAATTCAGCCAAGAAGTGGCTTCTATATAGGAGAGGACTTCAACACACCTCTCTAGTTAATTCATTGGATAAATGACAAAGTTGAGGGAAGGATTCCATATATGGGTCAAATAGGTCACACTAAAACAAATCCCAGAATTAGCTTCCCATTTAGTGTCCCTTTTTAGTGTAATTATTTTACATTGAGTGGTCAAACTAGACGCTAAATGGGACGTGTCATGGACAAAACTTAAAGCATCTCAAAAAACTTAATTTTTTTCTTCCTATGATAAAATCCTTTATGACATCCAAAATAACGTCTATTTTTTTTCTTCTAGAATAGCCTCCAATTTTTCTTCCTAAAAAATGTCGAGCTTTGCTTCCTAAATAACATCCTATTTTTCTTCCTAGCGAGTGTCTACTTTTTCTTCTTAAATTACATCCCCATTAAAGCCATATTTGCATCCTGTATAGCACCATGTTAGCATCCAAATTAGCATCCAATATTGCATCCATTTTTGCTACCACTTTAGCATCCCATTTTGCACCATGTTTTACTTCCAAATATGTGCCAATTTTTGCTTCCAAATATGCACCAATTTCTACTTCCTTTTTTGCATCGTGTTTTGCTACCAAAATGACACCAAATATTTCTTCTATTATTGCACCATATTTTTCTTCCTATGTAGCGCCATGTTTTGCGTTCAAAGTAACGTCTTATTTTGCTACCATATCAACGCCATGTTTGGCTTCATCATTAGCGCCACATGTTGTTGTAAAGGAAAGTGTCCTATGGCTAGGGTTTAAGAGGCCATCAACGTACTGGGGTTGAAAGAGAGATGCACAACGTTCAGCAAGTAAATACAAGCAAGATCAGAGATGAGAAAGATCCACACCTGATTAACTGAAGGCTGGTCCAAGCTTTCTCTTCAATCCTCTTCTTGCTCCTCTCGCTCCAAGAGACCTGCAAAACAAGTTATACCTTCCTCAAACCATTATGACCACATATAAAACAATGATAATCAAATAAACATGAAATAATGATCTGAATAACATCATCATATGATCAGAAACAGAGATTCAATCACACATTGAACAATGATTTGGGAAGAAGAAGGACATCACATCTTTATAAATCTTGAAAACAAGTACAAGTATACCTTCTCTTCAAGTTTGGCACCTCACGAAACCTTGATCTGGATCTCCTGCTTCTCTTCTCCAAAGAACTCAGCCTCCAAGCTCTGCAACACAAGAGGAAGACCTCCAGGGCAAAGGTGTGGGCAAAGAGAGTCCTGATTCCTCCAGCATAACAATGCATAAATTCAAATTCCCCCCTCATGGACCTCCCTACGTCTATTTATATGGGTGAAATAAGGTAGTTTCGCAGGTTGAAGAGGTTACAGCAGTTAAAGAAATTAAGTTAAATGACTTAACTAATCTCCAATTAACGCGTGTTTTTATGTTTAAATGCTAAGAAGCACATTCGCGGGTATGTAGTAGAGCAACCCGCGAATGATTCGCGACTATGTATAAGGGAAACCCGCGAATACATGGATTCGTGACTTGCTACAAAGGAGACTCGCGAATGACTCGCGAGTTGTATAAAAATATAGTCGCGGATACATCCTAACATGGCAAAAAATGGCAAAGTAACTAGCTGGATAGAAGCAGAATGTATTTCATAATAAGCCAAGCTATAGTATTCTGGGAAAACCTCAATCCATAGATGTCCTTTCTGTGCCAACATGAGGAATGTCGGCACTCGAACGGAGAGGTTCCAATCTGGTGTATAACAGATGCCCCCTAATGTGTAAGGTTATAGGGGAAGACGATAGCCGAAATACATTATAAAGGAAACAGCTGAGTATGGAGAGAGCAGAGAATCCAAGATCGAAAGGCTCGAGTGAAGGTACCTGAAAGAGAGATAAATGTCAGAAAACTTATCTCTGGGACATACAAGTCCATATACAAAACATCACCATAAAGATAAAGGCGGATCCAACATATGTATAACTGATGAAACTATCATGGTCACTCAATATGCAAAAAGGCGCCATATCAAATCTAAAGGAGCCATGGCCACAAATGAACAAGGTGGATCCATACTCAACAATCGATCATAGCCACAAAAATACAAGGTGGATCTATGTCTCAGCAAAATTTCATATAAAGTATAACAAGGTCTTGCACAACTTGGGCAATAGCAAAAAATGACAATGCTATTGTCGGCCCAAGGTCTTCAATCCAATCCGCCCAAAAAAGGTACAAATCCTAACCATGCGAATAAAAGAGCTGAAGTCGAACATGGAGGAAGCCATTTGATTACCGGTCAATAATGAGAACCGTTAACAAACGCGAGGGAAACCACCATTAATGAAAATGGTCCCCAAGGTACCTAGTACATTCTAACAAGTGTGATTACAAGGACTTGAAGTCGAACACTTGAAGAATCCATCAAGTAGGAGACATTAAGGTATCCCCACTACCCAATAGCGAGGGAAATTGCCATTGAGGACAACAATTCCCAAGGTACTGTCAGAAAACTCTAAATCTCGTCCCTAGAGCAAGATGTGTTGCAGTCGATAGGAAGAGATCCGTTGGAAGGAAGGCATTAAGGCATCCTTCATCATCCAACACGAGGT